>JABUQX010073134.1:55000-85247 GCA_015478945.1 Trachelipus rathkii
AAATGTGACATAAAGTATGAAACTTAGCACAATGAGCTTATTAATTATACTGTCACTTCTCTAGCTTAATCTTCCTATTATTTTGCTTAATATACTATCTTGGCTCATTAACTTATTAATGCACATTTCTCTCTCTCTTCTCTTCCTCTCTCTCTCTCAGGTCTCTCCTCTCTCTCTCTCTCTCTCTCTTTCCGTTTCTCTCTCTCCTCTCCCTCGTCTCTCTTCTCTCTCTCTCTCTCTCCTCTCTCTTCTCCTCTCTCCTCTCTCCTCTATCTCTCTCTCTCGCTCTCCTCTCTCTCTCTCTCTCTCTCTCTCCTCCTCTCTCTCCTTCTCTCTCTCTCATCTCATCTCTCTCTCTCTCACGTCTCTCATCTCGGTTTTTTGTCCTTGTTTTTTTTTTTTTTGGCATTTTCGTCGGAAATATTTATACAATTTTTTTGTTAATTTTCCCCATTTTAGGGGCTTCGACCGACGGGGGACAGGAGCCAGCTCGTCCACCGAAGGCCGAGAGACCCTCGACTCCTGCCATCTTTGCTTAACGAAAGCTAACTTTAGTGAAAAATTTTTTTTGCTTCCCTTATACATTTGTGTTCTTAAACTTTAAACTAGATGGGACGTGGGAATATACTAGAGGGGTGCGAGGAAGGCCCCACCCCGGATCAAAAATAAAATTACGTATATGAAAATATCAATAACACATTTATTTTATTCATTATTAATTATATTAATATATATATATATATATATTTATATATATATATATAATTATATATTATATATATAAGTATATATATATTATAGATTAATATATATATATATATATACATATATATATATATATGTATTATATAGATAATATATATTATATAAAATTTATATATAATATATCATATATATATATTATAATTAATATATATATATATATATATAATTATATATATCTTATATATATTAATATATATTATATAGAATATGATATATATATATATATATAATATATATATATATATAAATATATATTATATGTTAATTGAGTACGATTATCTGAAACAATCTGCTCAGAAATTTATGTTTACTAAAAATTGTTTTATTAGATTGAATGTTGGAATGACTTCTGGCCATTTACAGAATGAATCAATTACCACCAAAAAATAGTTGTCAAGAAATGAACCAGCTTAATCAATATGATTTCGTTGCCACTGTAAACTTGGAAATTGCCAATGAAATTGTCCTAGCCGTGGGAGGTTCATTTCTCTGTTCTATACTAGTTGGTCAATTTTGCCCACAGGTAACAATGTTTTCATCTATGTTTGGCCACCAAACATAAGTACATAAAAGAGCTTCTACTCTGACAATCCCTGGATGATCTATATGAACTTCCTTCAATACCTGTGAAGTGAGAGAAGAGCGTACCACACAACCATCTTCTTTATTGAACTCGTTTCAGACACTTGTGTATGATATAAATTCATTTTTATTCAATGTAGTATTGTGCTGAACAGCTTGAAAACCCCTAGAAAGAACAGGGATCCCTCCTAGTGGCTTCCGCTATTGTTTTGACGTCATAGGAAAGTTTGATGATGTTTTAAAAAGAACGCTTCTTTCCACGGATTCTTCAGTTTATTTATCTTCATAAGACAATCTTGATAGTGTATCAAAATTCGACACTTCCTTCGAAGATTTATACTTCATAGCGTATGAATAAGCACTGAAAAGAATAGCCCATCTATGTAATCTTAATGCCGCTAGTTTGGGCAACCCAACTTTGTCTTCTAATAATGCTAATAATAGTTTATGGTTACTTACCAAAGAAAATATCTTCCATATAAATACATGTGAAACTTATAAACTCTAAATATAAGAGCTAAGACTTCCTTATCAATTTGAGAGTATCTTTCTTCGGCTTTTGATAAAGTGTTGGAAGCATAAGCGATCTGTTTCTCTGAACCATCTGGCATAACATGAGGCAATATGGTTGAGACTTCCACCGGTGATCAGTTACAAACCATCTTAAGAAGCTCGTCGTGTCTGTAATGTGTTAAAAAACGAGAAATTAAGTCATATTTATGGTTTTAAAAAGCCTGTTGACAGATATCCGACCAATTCCATAAAGCATCTTTACATAACAGATTATAAAGTGGTTTTCCAATAGTTGAAGAATTTTGTACGAGGTTTGCGTAAAAAGTGACTAACCCTAAAAATGATTGCATTTGCTTAACATCTGCTGGGTCATCAATATTTAATACAGTTTTTATTTTTTAATTAGTTTTATGAATACTCTTATCTATTCTAAATCCTAAATACTCTATGCTATTGACACTAAATTGACATTTCTCTTTTTTAACTTTTAAACCATATTCTGTTAAACGTTCTAATAGTTTATCCAATCTTTCATTGTGCTGTGTTTATCTTTTCCTGTCACTAATATGTCACCAATGAAGGAAAAAGTATCAGGTAAACAATTAAAAATTTTGTCCATTGTCTGTTGCCAGGACTGCTGGTAATACATATGGCAATCTCTTAGGTTTAAACAACCCCATATGAGTATTTAATTTACAAATACTCTGAGAACTTTCATCTAATGGTAACTACTTGAAAGCTTGTTTTAAACCTTGTTATCTAATGCAGCAAACATATCTTCTGGAAATGGAAATGGGTGCTATGCAACATGCACCTGAGAATTTAAAGTTATCTTGTAATCTCCACACAATCTCAAATTATCCCCATCTTTTTTCACTAAAGGAACTAAAGGTGATCCCTATTCAGAATACGGAACCACTTCCCAAGTTTGCAAGTTCCCTCTACTTCCAATATATTTATTTTTTGATCTACTAAACATTTGAGTGCAAATGGAATCTGTCTAGGAGAGAAAAATTTAGGCGTAGCATGCGACTTAAATATTAAAGAAGCTATCATTTTTTTATTGTACTCAAAGAACTATCAAATACTCCCTTAAATTTGTCTAATAATGTTGAAGCATTGCATGAAGCTTTAAAAAGACTTTTCCAGTCTAACGGGATATATTTAAGCACATAATTATAGAGAATTGTTTTTATATCGGGTAGCATACTAGCTTCATTCTTGGTTATGAGCGAAATATCTGCTGCAGTGTCTACTTGCATTTTCATGGGAATTGTGCTCCTATAATTAGTAAGTACCAAAGATTTGAATTTTTAAATAAAAGAATGAACACGAAGGGCAAAAGCATCTTAACTATCCCTATTTTCATTTTTGTTGGTATCGTCATCAGAATTTTTCTTTCCCAACAAATTTTACTTTACATTTAGTTTTACATTGATTTTTAAAACAGCCTTTCCTTTTGCATTTACTACAAACTTTATTAAATGAGGGATATTTATCTTTTTCTTTATCGTCGTGATTGACGTGGCCATACTTAAAACATTTAAAATTCTTATATTTATAATCTTGCGTATGTGTTATCAGTATGATTTCTTTAATTTCTTCCTCCTTGTAGGTTCTTATCTGTAGGTGTTCTACCTTAGCAACATTTACATTTAAGTTTTTAGAGTTACTTTCCATATATGATATTTGCATCTCGGCTGCTTCCATAACATGTGAAATTTTAAGCAAAGAATCTTATGTAAGAGTAATCTCTTCTAATAATTTCCTACGTAAACGGGAAGAATGACATTTAGCAATAACCTGGTCTATAATAGAATCTTCTATATCACTAAATTCAACGATAGCAGCTAAATTTTTAAGTTCTATAACATAAGCTTCCATAGATTCATTTGATTAATGGATAAATTTAACGAAACAAAAATTTTTCATATCGAATACTCACTTTTGGTAAAAACTTACAATCCAGCGATGCTAGTATGTCTGTATATGTTACACTTTCTGGTATAGTCTTGCATAAGCAACTTTATTTGTTAATCTGCTCTATCTACTGTCACATTCAAATAATGTTGAAATCCGGCTCTCCATTTCTTCCAGCGTTCTTCAGTGGATGATTCATTTACTAATAGAGATACAGTAATAGGAATGATGTAAATATTATATAGTTGAAAAAAAATAAAATATTGATTTTAATAGATAGAATAAACCACCAATAAAAATTTTAACAGTTTTTATAAAAAATTGTTTTTTTAAAAACATGGGTTTTTATATTTTTTTAATTACCTATATATGTCAAAAGTTTTAATATTATTATTGTAATTTATCCTAATGTTTTTTACAATATATTGCGAAAATTTTATCATTTTTTATAATTATAATAGATGAGTCCGCCCTCAATATTATATTATATTATAATTATCTATTTGAAAATTAATTAATTATAATATTTCATTAACTTAAGTTTTAATTAGGTGTCTCATTTCGACAGTGTAGGACCCACTTATTATATTGTAAGGAGTATGGCAGATAGATGCTACAGCGTAAAAATTTGAATGGAATTACGTTTAGATTTTTAATATGCAATATTTCTTTATATTACATAATTATATATAATTATCATTAGATTATAATATCTATATAAATTTAATATATTATATTATATTATCTAAATTATATATAATTTATATATATAATATATTATATTATATATATTAATTATATATGTTATATTCTTATATTTTAATAGAATATATTGATTTATGTAATATTATATGATATAATATATATATATCTATATATATATATAATTATTATAGCTTTAACTCTCATTCAAGTATAAAATTATATTTATATACTATTTATATTATTAGTATTTATTTAAATTTCTATATATATATATATATTTATATCATCTGTATATATAGTATATATTATCTAGTATATATATTATATTATATATATTATAATGTATATTATAGTATATTTATATTATATATATTATTATAATATAATATCTAATATGTATATATATTTATATATATATACTAGTTATAAAGCTATTTTATATGAATATTATAATTAATTTTTATATTATAATATATATATATATATATTTAGCTATTATATATATATATTATTTATTTCTTTATTAAATATTAATTATTATATAATTATATGTTTATAATCATATATATTATATATATATATATATAGATATATATTATTACTATATAGTATATATTATATAACTTAATATATATAAATATATATATATAATATATTATATTATATTATATAATTATAATCTATTATATATAATATATTAATTATTTATATATGTCTATATTTATACTGTAAAATGAAATATATATATAGCATTATTAAGATATAGAAATATTAATATATTACTAATATATATATAGAATTGAATATTTATTATTATTATATATATGATTGTATTATAATATTTAATAATATTGTATAATATATATATATATTATAGTATATATTATATTATATATATAAATATATTCGTATTTATTAATTATTTAAATATATATAATATTATATATTTATCTATTAATTATTAGTATTTAATAGATATATATCTTATATATATATATATATATTAAATTAATATTATATTATTATTATAGATATATATATTATACTATTCTAATATATATATATATATATATATTAATTTATCTATTTATAATAGCATATTATATATATATATATATATTATATATATATACTATTATTTCTAACCCACCTATTATTTGTTCAGAAATACTTTAAAAGTATTATTATATATTTATAAACTATTCTAAGTAATTGATATATACTATATATATATTATATTTTAGTTTAAATATAAATATTATTATATACTATGATTGATGATCATGATAATTGCTATTATCTAAGGATGGATATTACCCCCCCTATGAGTTAGTTGTTATAGCGAGTACGATATTTGCTATAACTGTATTGATATATCCTAATTCTAGGACACTATCCCCGAATATGTTTTATTCCGGGGTTGGTAAAGACATAACGAATTGCAGTCAATTTTTGTACGTATCAACATGTAGATAATATTATATTTTATTGATTTGCATAGGCAACTAACTATTTATATAGTGTATAATTAATATGGATATAACATTGGATATTATAATACGCGAATTTATTGTATATTGGTGAATAGTGTCTTATTATATATAAGATTAATTCACATTATAGAAATACTAGTTCCCATGTTAACTTAACGGGTTTGAGAGATGTATTTGCGAAATAGAAGAGTCGATAAATTCTAGACACGATATGTTCATAACCTACGAAGTTTACTTGTGATCACCAATTATTCTGTGTATATTTGTTGATGAATTGCCCCCGTGGTTGTTAAACTTTTGTCGACCGCGATTATTAAGGTCAAAACTGGGTTCGTTATAATTTTATAAGGGTATTAATTTATGTTTAGACGATATAATGAGTGTTAGTTTAATTATAGTTTGTATGTCGATTTACGCTCTGTTGTGTTTTAATTAAGTATGCTCATTACTATTGTTATTTCTATTATAGCAGTGAGTTATACTATTTAAGGTAATTATGATTTATTAAGATATACTAATAGATAAGTTATGATGAGTAGTATTATAATAAAAATATAATACATAATTATTTGATTATATAAATATTAGGTCTGAGGGACTTATGGTCCTACGAGTTGTGAATGATATTAGAGTAGCGATGTGATAATATTATGTTGGCTGAGCATACCGCGAAGAGTGCAGTGCATTGTCACAAGTAAAAACATAATAGACAAATAGTTATTATATGATCAGAAACTATTAGAACTTATTTTTGATTCAGAGCAATATTACTACACGAACTAATTTTTATATATTTATCTCTCTCACTATGATAGATTCACTTATTTAATAACACCCGTTAAATATAATAGTATTATTTATCTCACTTTAGTGTGGAGTAGCGCACGCGTACGTTATCATTAACTTCAATTAATGGCAAAGTCAGTAAGAAAGAGCAAGTATTTTCGCCAATAGTTGTATTTTTTCGTATTATGCTTTCTGGAGTATTATTAATGGGAATTAATTTTTTGCGTTTTATTGTCCTTTTTAGAGAGAGGCTTTTCGACGACGGAGCGCATTGAGGGGAAAACAGTCGCGTGTGCCCTTGGTAGATTAAAATTTACTGGGGAAAACACGGAGATTACCAATTACTCGAGACACCCGGACATACTGTGCATAACTTGGTTCGATTTATCACTTAGGGTCATTAATCTTATTAGTTCATAAAAAATCGAGCATTTGCACAACTTTACGTATACGTCGTAAGCTGTATGCAGATCCTGCATCTTGCTTCACACATAGAGCATGTTCCATATGTAGACTTATTCATAAGCATATTTATAACAATTTTTATTAAGGATTCTTTTCTTTAACAAGACATTCAATTTGTTCCTTTTTCTAATTTCATTGTGATAAAACAACAATGTCTTCTGATAAAATACTTACAATTTATTAATTCTAACTTTCCTGTAGATAGTAATTAGTTTATTTGTTATCATGGCTGTTTGCAATCGGTGAGGAATGACGTATATATTATAGAAAACTACAGTATATATATATTATAATATAGTAAATATATAATACAATAATAATTAGTATTTGTTCAAATATGTATACTTAATTGTAGGATAAAGTAGTTATGGGAATTATAATAGTTTAATATTATATTTATAACTTAGTTAAAAAAACAGTAGGATCAAGGTATTATTCTCACAATACTCCTAGGTGTTTATAAGCTATTATTAATATTTATATATTAATATTATATATATTATGTAAATATATATAATTACGTGATATATATATATACTATATCATATAAAAATTTATATATAATTAATATTTATTATATATAATACATATAATAAATTAAATATACAAAGACATACGGTAATATAATATAGAAAAATAACGATAGGGTATATATGCAATAAATAAATAGGGTATAATGGTATATAGCAGGTACATCTATAATGTCGACTGTGAATATATAGTTATAGAATCGTAAGGTTATTGGTTAGATGAAATATTGGGAGTATAGACATACTGTGAGTAATATTCCAGTTAAGTGTTCACTAACACAAGCATATAGTTTATACTAATATTAATCTATAAGCAATAATGGTATAAATGTTATAGGGGTGGGAGAAAACTGATTGATTAGTATTAAAAGTAGTAAGTGAGGAGAAGGATAGAGGAAAGATGAGAGATCGAGATATGGAGGGGAGAGGTGGAGGATGCAGAGAAGAGGAGGAGAGAGATGAGAGAGAGAGAGAAGATTGAGAAGAGAGAGAGAGAGAAGAGAGAGTAGAGAGAGTTAGAAAGAGAGAGAGAGAAGATGAAAGAGAGAGAGATGAGATTTTGAGAGAGAAGGAGAGAGAGAGAGTAAGAAGAGGAGAGAGAGAGAAGCGAGAGAGAGGAGAGAGAGTTAGTGAGAGAAGGAGGTAGAGATGAGAGAGAGAGAGAAGAGATGAGAGGAGAGATCGAGATGAGAGATGATTTAGAGAGCAGAGAGAGAGGAGATGAATGAGAGATAGTGGAGAGAGAGAGAGAGATGAGAAGAGAGTAGTAAGATGTAAAGAGTTATTGAAGAAGCAGAAGAAAATGATTTTTATTCTTAAAGAATAGTGGATTACCAATGAATTATTCAAGTAATATTATAATTTACATTTTTAACATACTTTCTTAACTCTCTTTTCTTTCTATCTCTGTTCTGATACTTCTTCAATTCTATACATAATAATTTCATTTAAAAATTTGTTTAATGATTATAAATAACCAAAAACAAGATGCTGTTTTTAACACTAATAAAAAGACTATAATTATCGTTGGTCTTGTTTAGGTCGGGCGCATTTATCGTGCTAATTCCTTTTATATTTCGTTTCGGTGCAGATCTAAATTTTCCTGTTCTCTTTCTTATATAAATAAATATACATATAATAATTATATTAAATATTTATTAAATAAATTATATAAAAATATAAATTATAATATTATTTCTTATTAATCTTATTATATTATATTAAAAATATTAAATTAATAATTAATAAGTATATTTAAATAAAAGGTTAATTATATATTAAAAATATATAAATTATATATATATTATTTTATTATATTTAATTATTATATAATATATTTATATTATATATATTTTATAGTATATATTACTTTATATATATATCTATATAGATAATATATAATATATTATATAATTTATATTTTTTATAGTATAATAATATAATATTTATTATATTATATATATATAATTATATTATAATATGATACTTACTTTCATGTAATTTTTATTTCATTCGAGCGTATTTCTAGAGTCAGATTTGCATTATTCGGGTCTGCAGTCGGGTCTATTTCTATATGGAACGCATATTTAATTACTTAAGATTTCATATAGACATTTAATTGCATGGTTACACTGGAATATTATTTGAATTTGATAATTCCGCTGACTTTTAGCTCTGACTATTTCCTGACCAAATTTCCACTGACCAGCGTTTGTTATCGTTATATTTTTGTACGTATTAAATTATAAATAAATAAAACATATTTTATTTTTTTTTTTCTTGTCTCCATTTCATAATATACTATTAGCTAACGGCGGAATTAGTTACTAAAAGAGTTTTATTTTAGATTATCTTTAATTTAGGAAGGTTTTTATATTTTTAATAAAATCTATGAACTAAATTAGGGATATTAAAATGCCTTTTCAAATAGAATATCACATTTTGAAAAATATGTTAGAGTTTTTTTTACTTTAGGCTATAATAAATGAAAAAATTGTGGATGGATTTTAATTTTATTTTTTTCAGTTTTATAAGTCGAGTATGTTATCTGGGTAACAATTACCGTAAATTTTTGTTCCAAACAGTTACTTTCAGTCGGGGGTTAGAAGTCAACCTAATATGGCTATATTTGGACTGATTCACCCAGACGTAAGAATCTGATGATGGCCAGCGGACTTTTAATCCGGGCGCTCTATCTATAATTTGTGTTAATTACTTACTTCTTATTGTATTAGTTACTGAGTTCGACTTTCATTTCTTATTCCGTCATGGCTATATTTTTAATATACCATGAATCAGTGTACTTGTAAATCACTTTCATACTCAACAAATAAATAATAAACTGAAATATATAATATCGGAAAATGATTGAATATTACAACAAAGATAGAATCAAACATTCTAGTTCTCACTACATTAACGAGGGTATGTGAATTTAGGAACTAAAAACTCCCAAATTCTTATTGCTATTTTACGTATTTATAATGTATTGATTCACAACTCTACTAAGTAAACACTGCTAACTTGGGAGAATCTGTTTATCAATTTCCTCTCTCATGAAATTCTTGTCTATGAAGTCTTGCTATTACCGATGCTTACTCAGCCATCCAATAACGAGATTTCTCTAATGGAAAATAGACTAATGAAAAAATATGTAAACCAACTAAGATATGCAGCGCTAGTAGTCTATAGTCTGATTTGGATGAATGTTTATCTTTTCTATACTAATTGATTTAATAGCGTTAATATTATAATTTCTTCCCAAATGATATTAATCTTACATGCAACTAGTCTAAAGTTGATCAATTATTTATTTGTAATAAAAACACATGTTTTTTTTTATTATAATTTTGTTTATTCATCTTTAACAGCAAGGTGCTCATAGTAGAAAACTAAGCTTTGATTAAAATATTTTTATGTAACATTGGTCGATTATGCCTTCCCGATAATTCTTACCGTGCTTAATTATACTGGATTTTAGATATTATTTATACCAGTTGTTTATGCAAAATGCTAAAAAACGAAATACGCTTAATTAACTTTAATAAATATATATTTATATTAGCATTATAATTATATTTTTTATGTGTGTCTTATGACGCTAACTATAGTGGCTTTGATTATTGCTAAAGAAAAAAAATAATATCCCATACAAATAGTTAGCATTAGGGGATTAAGTACGGTGAGAATCGTTTAAGCTACTAACCTAAAGTGGTCACGTCACGCCTGCAGGCTTACTTATCATTTATTTGTGTGCTTATGTAAACTATAGGGGCTTGATTTTCAGGAGAAAAAAAATTTTAGAGAGTGTAGTTAATGGAAAGTGGAGGAGACGAATTTATTACCTACAAGTGGTCACATCACCCGCTGCCCTAACGCTCAACTGGAATTTTAAAATTTTTAATGGTATTTATTATAATTTATACCAGGGACAAAAGAATTTATTTGCTTAAAATCATTTAATAAATTCTAAAGTAAATTTTCTTTAACATCATTATAATTGAATTTCTAATTATAAGTTTAAACTAAAAGTTTAGATTACGGATTATATTATGCAAATTATTAGATAGCAAACGAGTGCTCGTCCGCTTGTAAGCATTATTTTGGATGAAGTGTTTGGATAAGGTATTGGATGGATGGTACTGGTTTATCTATACTAATTTACCATAAGTGCTTATGACTTAATATGCTTTAATATAGCTATTTAGAGTAGGATGAGATGGTATTGGTTATTAATATAAGCTTTCAGTGTAATCATTTAGACTAAAACTTATTGTGAGATGTGTTAATTCAGTCATTAAGTTAAATCTGACAATCCTATGAAAGATGACTTATAAGTACTTATTAAATTGAATATTGCGGTGTATAAATCGGATATTAGTTTAGCTATATTAGTTTTTACTTTTGTGGTGTTGATTTGTATATTATCTTCGATGTGATATATAAACTTTTTTGCTATAAGTTACATAAGACATAAACGCTTATGGATATATAGGTTGTTCTGCTTGCGTGTTTGTACATACATGTGTGGTGTTTCTAAGCGCTTGTGTTTGGATATTATATTATGTTGCACAAAGTTTGGGTTGGTGCATGCAGTCTGCGATAGATCCATCTTAGGCTTCTTCTGTCTCTATTCTTATTTTATACTTCATGTACTAAATATTACTCTCTAGCTTCTAAACAATTTGGCTCTTTTGTCTGAGATAACAGCAGATCATAGCTGTTTACTAGTTTGTGTTAAATTAAACAGGCATTATTTCTCAACGGCAAGTAATATTATAATGTTTACTTGACTGCTGACTACACCTTTTACAACTTTTGGCACGTATGTCATGTATTTGACTAAAAATAACATAAACAACAACTCCAAACACACAAATTCCTTCAGAAGATAATTCATAAACAGGAATGAAATCACAATGTACCTTACTATATATTAACATATACAACTCTTAGTAGCATGAAGAATATCCAAAAATAGCTATATTCCCATTAGTAGACAATTACTTATTATTATGGATATTTTGATTGTTGCAACAATTCCTTATGCGCATTACACACTCAAACATTCAGGCTCTCAAAAGGAATAAAAACACTATTAATTTCTATTGCAAACATTTCTATCACAATTTTCAAATTACTATGATAAAAAAGTATACGTATATTTATTATAATCTAATAAGTTTTATTGTTTAGTTATTACATTAGTAGTATTCAATAAATGTCCAAGGTAACTCTTAATATATTGTGTATATAATTATAGAAATTGTGTCATGTTGATAATTAGATATTAATATTTCTCATCTAATATTTCATTAAGAGTGATTCTGAGATTATGGCAGACCAGGAACAAACAGTTTACAGCCTAAAAAAGATATAACGAATCTTCACAGAAATTTCATACTCCCTTGATTTTTGGCACTCGCGAGCACCCCGAGTATAATGTTAATCTTAAAACATTTCGACAATGTGAAATTTGCGCTAATGTTATTAAAACCCATATTTCATTCTCCAGAATTTATATTAGTATAAGGACAACTATATTGTTTTACATGAAACATTATATCTACTTGTGACACCTCTCTACAATAAGCAGTATGTTATTGATGACGTCTCTTCATTCTCTTGTAAAACATTTAAAGAATGTTGTCATCGGAATTATTTAATAAACATAAATGATTCTCTTTCCCTATACCAAGTTGTGAAATATCACTTATTACAACGAAAACTTAATACCAAGATCAACTTATTACAAGAGAACCGACGTACACAAATGGTTATATCTCAGTTAGGCATATTATATGTGATCTAATTACCCAATACATTTGATAGCAGTTTTTGTTAAATACCTAGAGATTAAATTTGAATGTACTCATAAAAATAAGTGAAATAGAACAGAACTGAATTAACATAACCACTATTGGTAGAATTTTAAGAATTTAGTATATATGTTTAAGAGTTAAAATCAAATTCGGCGCGAGAAATAGAAGAAAATATTCGTTGGTTTTGCATGATTTTTTTCAAACACGATCGTTCCTCTGTGCAGAGGAGTTGTGAAGTTGTTTTTCTATCAATGATTAGAAATTGAAATAATTGTCTTTTGATATCGCATAATATCCAATCTTTTTTGATACAGAATTTAATTCGAGACCAGTTGATAAATTATTACGACTTGAGGTTAACAAACTTATTTGTATGTCTATTGTTTTGTTGAAGACATATCACTTAATCTCGTGGATCACTGCGGGCATAATTCTAAAGTATTGTATAGCAGTACAATGAAGCGCAAGAGGATAAAACATAGGTTGGATAAATAAAGGTAAAATGCCACATAAGAGTAAAGTTTGTAGAATAAACTTAGTATTTCAAAATCTACTCACAGCAGGAGGGCATTATTTCGATTTGTGAAAATTGAATTCCAACAAATAAGAGAGAGAAATTTTAAATTTACATTTTGAACTGCCCGAAGTGAAAAAAGGAAATATCTACGCAAGATAGTTAATTCTTCGGGATACGGACCCCAGGAAGACAGAAGACAATTATATATTATATATTTAATGGACATCTGAACGGACTGGTAAAATTTTTCTTTACCACCTTCTGTAATGACACTAACTTAGAAGACCCAATCACAATCACGCAGCTCTCGGATTGGATACACAAAGGATCTCAGAAAATTAAGGAGACAGAGAAAGTAATAAATATCAAGATTTTTGTCGTTACAATATTATCTTTAAGAAAACCAAATTGATATATTACTGTATTTTAAGTCACATATTGAATACTACTGAATTGCGTTTGAGTGGAAGCATGTGAGTAAAAAGATAAATAAGAAGATAATAGAAAAATATTTTTATTAACATTAGCCAGACTAATTTACTAGGATTTAGCATAAGATTAAGTTAACAGGACCATCAAAGCCCCACAACACAATAAATTCTCACATTCCCACCATAATCAAGTATTAATGGCATATTATATATTAAAAAAATGAATATAAAGCTAACCTCTATATATATTTTTATTTAGATACTTTTACGCGAGGTCCCAGGATTCTCTCTTATTGATAGTTAGAAGAAATGCTTACGAATAATAAACTGGTCAAAATTGACATTAATTTACTAATAGTAGCTACGATTGCATTTCTTCAAGGAAGAAAATATCATTATAATATATTATAAATTAAAAGTATTACCTCAATGGCAAGGAGGTAATAAGGAATTAATTTTTATTGTTTTCACATTAATTGTTATAATTAATCATTATATTAACTTTATATATATAAAAGCCTTTTAATGATTTGTTAAAAGAACCACATCTCTCTGCATTAACATTTAATATAAATATAAGATATATAATAATATAATAGGAATAAGCAGATTGTTTACATATATAATATAAATGTAACGAAAAATAAAATTAATTATAATATAATATATAATATAAAAATAATAGATATAATAAATATATAAATTAAATAAATAAAAATACCACGAATGATCAAGTTAGCATGCAACTATTACATAGGTAAAAAAATCTATTACCGCAATTACCCGCATAGGCAAAGCGCCCTTACCTACTAAAATCCCATTAACAAGTGCCCATACAAAGGCCCAACTCGCCAACGCCCCATCTATAAATAAATATATATAAAATAAAATAAATATTTATAATATATATTATGTAATATTAATAAATATGCAATAAACTTTTGTAATTAGAGATATATAAATATAAATTATATAACAGCCATTCCATGAAATTCAGGCAAGTTATTAGCTAGAAAACTTAAACTCACAGAAAGATAAAACACATACCATAACAATGGGGAATAAAAAAAATATCAATTTATAAATCTAATTAACAGATTCAACAATTAAAGCCTATCTAAATCAATCTGGACAAAGCCCAAATTACCTAAATTCCCAAAAATGGATATATTAATCACGACGAGAAAGACTCCCCGCAGCAAACCCGGAGCATCATGACCCCAATTTGTAAAAAAAAAATTCAACATGCGTGCGCATATTCGAACTGATGCAGGTTTCTTTATGAAGATTCCATTTGTGAAGCAAGATCAATAATTCTAATACAGCAATAAAAATTCTTCATGGGTAAAGAATGTATCTGTAATATTGATACATCTGAACTTCAGACCGACATAATATATAGTATAGTATAGATAAATATTATATATATATATTATTTATATATAATAATATATATATATAATTATTAATTATTATATATACTAACTATTTATATATATATAGATATAATTAATATTTAATTAAAAATATTTATATACTAATATATATTATAATATATTATTAATATATATTATTTTATATATTATATACTTAATATTATAAATACTATATATATATTAATATGTATATTAACTGGAATAGCTTTATAAGGTAAAAAAATGCGGGATACTTGGGTAATAGAAGCCATTATCCAGGTTTATTGTAAGGGTATGAACAAAGTTATAAAGGGAGAGTTTACTTAGATATTTGAAATGAAAGGTCTAACTTACCAGGAATTTTCGGGTACTCTCCCCCCCTCCCCCTCCCCGACATATACATTCACACAAAATTTCCCTACGCTATACCCATGTATGGAGGTGTGACGGAGATATATAAATTTGCATGGTTATTTGAAAAGCCATTTATGAGTATTGGAATCGGTTCCATCGATATCTAGATTCTTTTTCGAATTAAGATTCTAATAATGATTAAGTGTTTATGCACGTGATAAAGTTTCATTTTCATTCAAAAATATTATTATAATTGTAATCATTTTTAAAAAAAACAAAAATAATAGCTTTTTTCAAAAAAAAATTTGAATATCAATACATTTAACAAAATAAGCAATTAATGAATGAAGACGAATGATTTTCTTTTACTTTTATAATGTCAAATAATTGGTATTATTGTTCGAATTCTATACGTCATAAAGATGTATCTGTCTGCATTCTACAACTTCAGATTCCCCATAAACAATTACTATTAAATAATTGCTTAAAGTTGAATCAGTTGATAATTTTTGGAAAATCAAAAGTACAGCTTAAGTATATATGAGCAGAAATTGCATCTTTAATTTTTTTAAAAAAGAAAACAGCAACAAAGAAAATACAATTAACAAGCCGTAAATAAAAAAATGAATAATAATAAATAGCTTCATAAATTAAACAAAAACCAAATAGTAATAATAAAAATACTAATATCATTCGAGTTATATATATAAATATTATCAAATTAAAATAAATATATATTATATATATAATATTATATTATATATCTATATATATATATATATACTATACTATATATATATATAATATATAATTATATATAATATATTATATATATTATATATTATAATTTATAAAATGGTGGGCACCGTTAATAGAAGTTAACTTCGTTCCCATCTTAATCTTAATAAAAAAATTATACCCGGTGTAACTTAAAGCGTTTATCGTAAGAATGTAGCGAGTTAGTTAACGTACGTTAAACTCTCATTTTTTTTTTTACAGTTATCACCACCAATCACGGCAGGCCTATTCAAGGAGATTTTGCACGCAAAATTTAATGCTTAGCGCAAATTACGCAATAACCAAGACCCGGCCTAAAGTGAGGGGATTAAATTCGCAGGAAAACAGAAAATTTTTTTTTTTTTTTTTTTTTTTTTTTTCTTTTTTACAGATAAAACCAAGCCGTCTACGGCAGAGCCTAATTGGAGGTGTACATTTAAACATCG
Source organism: Trachelipus rathkii (assembly GCA_015478945.1). Lineage (NCBI taxonomy): Eukaryota > Metazoa > Arthropoda > Malacostraca > Isopoda > Trachelipodidae > Trachelipus > Trachelipus rathkii. The sequence goes on from JABUQX010073134.1 coordinate 72,021, forward strand.
ACAGGAGGACCAACAAGAGAGAATAGCTACATCTCCACCCGAATTTGCTGATGGGACCCTGCTTTTGGCGAGTGCTCTAACATTGAGCTATCGGGCGCTTTTGAAAATATATAGCTAATACAAAAATAAAAAAAATAACTATATATCATACCATACTAAATATACATAATAATTGCTGTTATATGAAACAACAAGAATTCATATCAGAATATACTTCTAACAACACTATTGAAAACACATAACTATTACATATATAAAACGACAATAATACTAATTAATAAAGATATCGATAAAAATATCACTATAGAACTTGGATGGGTTCGTCCTGTAAGATTTGGACTCCATAATGGCAAAACCAACGGCTGATAGTTTTCCCAACTCATGTACATTTAGAGGAGTCATAACTTATGATAAACGATTCTGATGCATTAAGGACGAACTTTGAAATATCATATTAGACGTAGAGTCAAGTTTGCTTTTGTATGAATCCATTTCTTATAAAGTTGAGGTTCTATAACACTTTTATTATTTCACGAGTAATTTTTTAATTTGAATTTAAATTTATTTTCAATTTCTCACTTCTCAATCTAAATATAATCTACGTATTAATGCAAAAATTAATAAAATTCATTTACTCTTCAATAGATTATATTTCTTGTAATTATTTAAAAACCAAACTCATACATATCTTTCTCACTAAAACAGAGCATCATTTTGCTACTACTCATTTTCCCTTTTCTGTATCGCCTCTCTTTCACTGATTTTCCCCTTCTAAGATTGGCCTGTTTTTCCTCTTCTCTTCTATTCACAATCTGCTCCCGATGACACCAAGAAATCGTAGAGAGTTCCACAGAACAGTGGTGAAAGCGAAAAAAAGGAAACACTGCCGCAAACTAGCGCTGGATTACCATATATGTAACAATGAAACTCGTGCGAGATACAAGCAACGTCTTGTGCTACTAGGGCGTACGTAAAGGTGGTGGTTACGTGCGAGTTGGTAGGTTCCCTCGAAACTCTACACTCAGTCTTGTCGAATTCCATATAGAGAAAGCAGATAAAGCAAAAGCACGAACATTGCGTCGCAAAGATAGAGGTTAAGTGAACTAGGAAGCACTAACATAACAGTTTATAAGCCTTTTGGGCTTTTTGACTGGACCTGTCCAAAGCCGGGTGACAACCAGAGCCGCCAGAAAACTGAGAACATTACCCTCTTACTCCTATACAGCCGCGATCCAAGCACCACATCTGTAATACGGAGCTGGAGCTCAACCTGAGAAGCAGGAAACAAAACACCGCTCATCCGCACCGTCTAAAACATGAAACAGATCCGGACGACTATGATGAGATACATCGTCATATGTGATGCAGTCTTTTCAATATGGGTCTTGGGCCGTGCTCGAACCGACCGATCATGTCCACCGGTGATCGATTAGCTGAGGGTCGAGTTCGTCACTAGACAGAAATTCTAGCTCTTTTTATATCAATGTTCCTAATTGCGCCAGAAAGCACGATGTAATTTTATTGGAATGGATGCCTAGACGACGGGAGGTGACAGAAAGATTGAACAGAAATAGCACACCAAGGTCAAAGAGAATAGGCATAAGTAGAAACATATATTAGAGAGGAGATCATTGAAGAACTTTGGTTTTAAAGAATATGAAATTTCTCCCCCAACGGTTGAGACTACTAAATTATCTATATTTATTTTGGGAATGCCCTTCATAAAAAATGTTTTTAATATTAATTTTGAACCATATATTAACGGACACTTAGAGCAATGAATGCATTAATTTGTATAATAATGCCATTTGTAAGGATAAGGCGTTCATTTACACTTTCTCGAATTTCCTCTTCTATAGCTCCTAATGATTTTTTTAGCGATATACCTTTAATTAATAATATAAACGAATATAAACATTTATTTGTAAACTCCTATTTGCCAGAGAATTTTAAACTTAGGAAAGCTCAACTCAAAGTTTGGTCGGAGCTGTTCAAAGAATTTTGGGGGAGTTGGAAGAACGAGAAGTAGAAGCTTAAAGGGAGAAAACGTTTGATTTATCAGGGAGAGAGAAGACTCACATTCAAATGCTATTTTGAAGGAGATAGCGAGATAGCCTCGCTCTTTCCATACCGAGCGAATATAAAAGGGGGAAGGCCATAAAAATGAAAGCGAGGCGCATTCCGTACAAACTCCTTGAATGAACGAAAATTGAGTTTTTAAATTTAGTACGCGCGAAAGTTTTAGAGTGATATCACAATGGAGTTCTCTAATCTTGGTATTAGAGAAAGAGAATGGTCGTATAAGGATAGTCTTCGATTTCAGAAACCTTAACTCTGCGGCTTAAAATTACCTTTTTACTTTGCCCAATATAAACGACATATTTAGTGCACTCCATGGGACACTGAGTTTCTCTAAATTAGATTTAACGATTGCATATTATCATTTGCCGATTACCGAATCAGATCAGTGCTATTTCAGTATTAGCACGATGATTGGTAACGTTTCTTTTACGCTATTATCAATGTGGTATAAGAATAGCGGATCTTTTTTTCAGAGATATCTTTCCATGTCTCTTCAAGGCATCCCAGGTGTCGACGTGTATCTCGATGATATTTTGATATGGTCTAAGGATTTAGCCGGTTACGTGGTGGTAATCAAAAAAAGATGCTTCACTGAGCTGTTTTGCGACATTGGTAAGAGTATTAAGGAATCCTTTCATCTCTTGAAAGAATTCTTTGTTTACTTTGTCTTCTCCTAAAACTTGTTTGTTGTTATTGTTTTTATTTCTACTCTCTGAATATCAGCCTCTTTCTTCTTGCGACGTAAAAGGTTCTCTTTGTAATTGATTTACAGTTCCCCATTATCTTCTCCCTCTTTGTTCATAGGGGGTTTCGTAGTTGTCTCTATAAAAGTTCTTCCATAAATTATCTTCCACCTTTGTAATTTCTCCAAAATTACTGTCGTTTACCAAAGTCATTAAATTTTCATGGATGCGAGATGGGAGTTCATTGAGAAACAATTCTTAACCGAAAGACGCATTGTTTTCAACTTGCAGGTCAAAACATTTTCTTCCCATGACGTCTCGTACCCTCGCTAAATAAGCTGAAGGAAGTTCTTCTCTATTTCTTTCCTTCTTGAAAATTTCTCTGACCTGACTTCTCAGATTCGATGCATAGTCCACTTCAATTGCAGTAATCAATTTCTGGAAGCAGTCCCCCCCCCCCAATGGGAACCTGATGGTTCCGCTTATATTGTGAGGAGGGCGGAAGTTAATACTCTCACGCGCTCTTTTGGATCATTCACGTCGTTCAGTTTAAAAGCAGTTATAGTAGAATGTAACCAAGTAAGTATATTTCGAATATCTAATTTGGTATAGCACTTATTGGCAAATGTCCGTGGGTCTCCCAAAAGAAGGGGTGAGAAAATTTGGGGGATTAGGTTAGAGCTTGATTCGTTGTTTATTGGTTTTTACGGTCGGGACTCTCTCCTTCCCCCCGCCGATGAATGTCTTCTCTCTTTATGGAGATTGTTGGGGAAGCGGAAGAAAGGTGCTGAAGTTCTTCCGAAACCCCGGGACGTGTGAAGTACTTGGACTTTTGCTCTACCCTCGCGGTTTGAATCGGGGGGGGGACTCCTTTTTTCTGACGAAATTTAATTTTAACTTTAACTGTCACTTTAATAAGTTTTCTGCTTTTTCTCTAGCAATTTATTTTTTTTTATTATTTTTTTAGCCGTTGATAGTAGTTGAAAATGGCGCTATTCTTCTTTTTCCTTTTCTTTCTCCACGCTAGGGACTTTAAAATAAACGGAATTCTTCAACTCTCTTCGTGTATTAATAATTGTTTATTAATGAAATGCATTTAGAGAGATAATTACTTTTTTGTTGGTTTTTTAGTTTTAGTTTTATTTATTGTTTTTAGTTTATTAGTTAAAGTTTAAATTTAGTTTTGCTTCACTTATCTATTATTCAAAAATATCACCACTTTATATAATTACTTATTAGCCCCCAGATCAGAAGGGTTAAGGGGAGGCCTTGTCACTGTCCTAGAGACACCAAAATATCTATTTACAAGACTGATCTCATTTATATTAATGGCCCTATTAAATGAGTCACCTTGTAATAGATTTAATAAAAGTTTTGGAAACAAAACTCTAAACAACTTTCATTTTTTATATAATGACTTCTTCAATGTCTATTTCACCATAATTTCAAAATCTATGTTTATCGGAAAAGTAATGTTCAAAGACGAAAATGTTTAAAATTAAAAACATCATCCTATATTCATTTAATTCTCGAACTCCTTTTATTTATAACTTTTGGGCCGGATGACAGAGCTATGTCATGATACACTGCCCATGGACCATTCCACCATCCACACAACAAACAACAACACACCACACACAAATTAACTCATCAAAAAAAAAACACAAGAAGCTTAATAAGAGACATATCATTTTCAAAGCTTGAAGCTAATTAACCAAATAACATTTTTTAAGAGGACATCCTAGGAACACAAATTACCAAAGGATCTGCATAACATACAATTGAGTTTAATCTAAATTCCACTAAGAGACTCGGATTGAACCTAGTCACACGAAAGAATTTTAGATGACAGACCCATCTAGAGTCGTCATAAAAACACAAATATGAATTTCAGAAAAGAATTTTCAAGCGTCAGTTGACGCTAAAAAGGATATAATAAATATAAATAAAATAAAAAATTGATAAATAAAAGATCAAACGAGGGAGAACATATAAAATCAAATGATATAAAATAAAAAATAATAAATAATATAAATTAAAATATACGAATACATTTCATTTTTGAGAAAAGCTTATTATCATCATAAAAAACAAGTAATAACATGAACTAATAAAAGATAAAAACTAAAACACAACTTAAACACACACACACTATAATAATAAAAAGAAAAAAAAGAAATAAAAAAAAAAAAAAAAAATTAAAAAAAAAAAATATAAAAAATATCAAAACAATCCAGATAAACTCCTCTATACATTTAACTACCCAGTCCGTTAAACCAACACTATATCAAAGCAGACACACGAAATAAAGCCAAAACGCAGCCACGCCTTTCACCAATAGACACAATAAATCTAAATACTATGGTCAAATAGTCAAATTACCGAACTCGGTCCCCTATTACACATACCAGGGAGTATCGAACCAAAAAGTAATATAAAATCCAAAAATTGAGAAGTGAATAAATAAATCTGTAAACGTAGAAAGAATTAATATATGAAAAAAGTTAAAGTTGAAGAAAGAACTACCTCAAAAATTCCCCATAAATAAATAAAATAAAAATAAAAACAACAAATAAACAACCAAAGATAAAAATAAGTAGCAAACAAAATAAAAAACGCAACACAACATACCAAACCAAAAACACTGATAAATAACAAACAAACCCAACCAAAAAGAAATTACATTACAACAACTTACATAAAACTCAAATGTAAACCTCGAAATAAAAAGACAAAAAAAAAACGAAGCAAAAAAAAAAACCTTTAACGGAAAAGAACCAAAAAAAAAACATTAAAAAATAAAAAAACAGTACGCGCACCCCAATTAACTAACCCTGAACTCAAACATACATTTAACTAAACATAAAAGAATAACATACAAAATAAAAAAACAATAGCAAACAACATAAAATATCTAAAAACCGCTACCGTATAAACAGATAGTAGCCAAAAGAACTTAACTTCACAAGTACAAAAATAGCACAATCTAATGGCATCAGGAGTCCAACCCAATACGCGACACCTGTATCGTGCAAAAAAGCTATCAGATAAACTACATACAATAAAAAACTGAATGCACTTTTTCATAAACATCAGCAAGAAAAACAACAACAACGTAAATGCAGAAACAAAAAACAAAAAATTTTTTGAAACTTAATAAACAATATAATAATACAACATAACGACTTCCTACCAACTGAAAGTAAAACGAATTCTAACAGAAAATATAGGTAAAAAACGACCACAACTAAATATAGCAAAAACAAAATACGGGTAGCGTTATGTTTTACATACCTAAAACAGTTAATCAAAACTCACTCCTTAATAAATTCATAATCAAATATTTATTCGCAAGAAGAAAAATCACCTAAAACTTATTAACAAAAAAATAAATAAGACTTAACAATCTCTCTAAGTTAGAAATATCAAACAAGAAAAAGATATTTTTTTCATTATTTTTAAATTTTTCTCTCACAGGACTTCACGAGGTCGAGGTAACGAACGGTACCCTACCCCTTGGCCTGGTTAGCCCATAAGCATCAACAAGTTTACAAATAAACTTCAAAACTTATAAATATTACTTTCTTATCGCTCCATTTTAGCATAAAATCGATAAAGCAATTTTTCACCCAAGAGTATACTCTCGCGAGACCCATATATCTTGGGGCGGTGTCATGTTTCCGAATTTGAGGAGGGAACGCAGAGATTGATCGATTACATCAAAAACCTTATATATTATTATATTATTTTTTTTTTATTGCACCTCATTAAATTTACTTCTGTATTTTACCGCATTCAAGTTCGTGATTTTCAAAATGTAATTCAATGAAGATTTATTTGTAGCTATGCATACGGTTTTTTAGATACATGTGTCAGCTATTCGGGACCCACTAGAGTATATATATAAATGATCAAATATATAACTAATAAATATAATTATACCAAAACAAAATAAGGAACATTGTCTCAAATATCATGAATAGTAATAATTATCAAAAATTATATAAAATTATATCAAAAAAGAGAAAAAAAAATCTAGATAACATTTATAATTTATAAAATATATATATATATTATATTAATATATGTAATATTAATATCTATAAAATAAATAAAAAAATATAAATAAAAAAAATATAATCATAAATAATATTAAATATATTCACTTAAAATAAATAGTATAATTATTAAACAAATAAAAATATAAATTTTTATAAAATTTTTTTTTTAATTTTAAAATATAAAATTTTATAAAATATAATAAATAAAATGAAATGTTTTAATATAAAATAAACAATAATGCACTATTAAACAGTATATACATGAGAAAAAAATTAAAAACAAAGGCTTGCTTTTAAGTTCTTCTTGCTATTATAGAAAAGAGGCAAAATAGTTCCCAAAATAAACTTAGGTTCTTTATATTTTATTAATAATAAACGAAAACATAACCTACTGCCACCACATATGGATCCGTGTATAATTGGTGTCGTGAGAGAGTGTAGCAGAGAGAGGAAAAGAAGCATAACAAAGCAAAAACGTTGACGAAGACAAATTCGTCATGCAACTGATAAGCATTATTTACACAGTCACACCACTGGGAAGACTACAAACACTTCGATCTGTCAATTAAAACCAAGATTTTGAGCTCGACCAAAATATACATTCACAAAAATAATAAAAAACCACAAAAAAAAACACACCAAAAATAGCTATTTACGTTTCTCAGTGTAATCCAACCCAGGGCAAAGTTCAAAAATCAATATCTTTTAAATATAGTCCTCGACCCACAGCATTCATAAATCTAAGGTATCAAAGATCGAAAAGATTCCTTAGCTTGTGTAAAATAATCAATCACTATGTGCTATTGATACCACAAAGAAGACTCGCAATCTCCAATACAGGCTTCTTTTTTTCTCATAACCAGGGAAACAGTGCTCATCTCTTTGGAATATAAACCTCTTCTCCCCACAATTATATTTACAATGCTTACACAGATTATTCAAACCTTTCAATTCACATACTCTCTAATCACGAAACATTAGAACTAATCCATTGCATCAATCATTATTAAGTCACAGTTTCCTCTCTGGCCACCAAGCGAAACTCACTTCTCCTAATACAAGAGATAAAGATAAACAAACAACAAAAAACACAAAAAAAAAAAAAACAAAAAAAAAAACAATAAAAAAAAAAAAGGCATTTTAAACTCTTTTACCATTTGTGTCAGAAAACAACCATTCCCAATATGACTCACCAGCCGCGACTGGTAAGATATGCCTTTCATTCAACAAACAATATACATAATAGAACTAAAGGCATTCTTAAACCACTTCATATTGTTTTCTTTTTCAATGACTTTTCCTCACTCTGACATTAATAATAAATGACAGGGAATCCATATTTCGACTTTTAAAGAAGAATACACATCCTGTCAAAGATATGAAAGCACAAAGAGAACAACATAATAGAATGGAGACAGGGGAGTTAAGAATTGAAATTTTAAAACAAAAAAGTTATATATGCATTATCAAAGTGATACATGCTTTCAAAGGAACTTCAATGACTATAAAAAATGATTTACTTTCTTTATGCACTTCTCAAAAAATAGAAAACTATAGAGATAAATCACTATCAAAAAGGAAAGCAACAGACCATAAAATTATACAAATACATGTACAGATAGTATGTCTAAATTAATAGTAGCGACCAATATTGAAAAAATATCCAAGACAAATACCACGTATCCAAGAGGAAATCATCACTTTTTAAACTAGTTTTTGAGAAGTTTATTGAAAGTAAATATCAATGAACAATGTTTACTATAAAAAATTGAACAGATCATCTAATAGAAAGGTAATTATCTTATAAGCTTTTGCACCAATCTTAATCTGCACATTACTTTCAAAACTATTTAGCGCTAGTCAATATGAAGAAAATGACATTAAGTATAAAAACGTGACATCAAAATCACAAACGGTAAATGACAGATTATTTGATTAAAATTTGAAGTTCTTGAACCCAAAAAGCATCAAGCAATATCTTTATTGTACCAAAAAGAAGACTATAGAGAGTTGATATTACATAATTTCAAATACTGAATAGATTAACATAAGAACTGAAAAAAACGGTTAGTATTTCCAGCGAATAATCTACAAAATAGTCGCACCCCAAAAAAAAAAACACATCAAATTAATAATAACAAACAAATTACAAAACCACAATAAACAAACACCTAAACAACAATACGTTGCAATATCACTTACAACAAATGCATCGCAAAAAGACGATCAAACCCCTCATCGAATACACCTTATTTAGCATACACATGGACAATAGAATTACTCCTAATATGTTTTATACGCTCGGTATCAGGTTTGGGATACATATATTTCAACAACAGCACCCTTACATTATCAAGAAGAAGATTCGCTCTATAACTTTTCAACCCCTTTTTCGCCAATCCAAAAAATATGCCCCCAAAAAGGGCAGACAAATACCCCATAGATCACAACAAACACAAAAAGAAGAACATGTCTCAGCAAACCAGCACACAACAGGCTAAAAACCTTAATTAGCATCACATGCATACATATGCTAGAGAATAGGTGAAGAAACAGTAAGAAAATTTTATATTAAATGATTCAATATTTACTATTTCTCCACTCAAGTTTCTAATTGTTACAAAGTACTATTATCAATCTATATCCATATCCTAATCAAGAGCAAATCATATATATTAAAAATTTAATAACAAAATTACTAATCTTATTATAAACATTATTTTTTCATTGCGCGAGAATTCCCACTTTACCTCTTACAAATATCCAAAAATCCCCTTACTTAATGGCTACTCTTATGCTCAAACTAATTTCGGCAATCATGAAGGAAAGAGATTCAGATTTTACAGAACACACACAAGATACACCTTAGGGCCAATTTTTCAAGAATAATTATGAAATAACAATTAAATAAAATACGCTTAATAATAAAAAAAAAAAAAAAACATTTAGAAAATAAAATAAAGGTTATCAATATAGTTTTAAATAATACATTGACAAAATATAAGACCAAGGGGTTAAAAAACACACAAGGATAGGGTAGTTTGGAGTGAAATAAACATAACAAATACATTAAATCAATAATATATTGAAAATTAAAATTAAAAAGCAGAAAATAGAAATAAATAAAAGTTACAACAAAAATACGCCCAACACAAACACAAAAAACAAAACTGGAAAATAAGACCCTGTAAATATGCTGGGATCCCTTACATTCACACCCTATAATTCTAATAAACATATTTGACAATAAGTGCGCATAAGTTGGCTGTGCCAGGATAAGCTAAATTTACTTAGAACGTCCAACATCAACTAAAGTCACTGGAGAATTATCACAATCGCGCGCCCAACAACCGGTAACTTCCAATGAACTTCACTTTTCACCGCCACAGAAAACTCCCAAGAACACAAAAAACAAAGCAACATACTATTCGATAAAAAGGGATTCGACGCCACCATGCACCACCCTATCACAAACGACAAACCTAACCTTAAATGGCCCAATTTCCCCATTCTGTATCCCGTTCAACAGCTCAGATATACAGGCCTCAGTCTCGCGCACCAGCAACAAAATAGACCACCTGAAGTATTAAGCACCATCACATTAAACACACCCTGAAGCGAACCGTAAAAAGTCCTTACAGTGAGCCTCATGACCTTTTACGTACATTATCAAAACAATCAAAAAATACTCGGGCTCTAGAATCCGGCAAGGTACACCCATATCAGTATCACACACAACTCGCCCAAATACGAACAAACTGAATAGTGAAAACAGAAAATATAGATCTGCAAAACAAGTTAATTAATATCGATCAGGACTTTACCAACCCTCTTACTACCACCCTATTCTCATCCATTCAAACGAAATATCACGTCTCCTACAGGAGCTTCCTATAGCAAACCCACCCCATCTCGGTGAGACACGAAAGATTTGCGCAGCGCAGAATGATGATGCAGCATAATCCAGCGACCAGCGAACACATGTATGTGCACACAAAGTTAATCTAATCGATATATTCATAAACCTCAATACCGTACTCTGGACACCAGATTCTGCTCGAAGGATACCTACACGAATCCTCCAACTATGACCATTTGGACGAAATATATATTTCACACAAAATGTAACATTCTATAACAAAAAATATCTTACAACTCACAATATCGATAAAACCAAAGAAATATTTACAGAGGACAATACCAATGAACCAAGCGCCATATAATCATCGGCATTCTCCCTGATATCCACCATCATGGCCTGCTCCTGACTCCTACCCTCCCTCATCAGAACCAACCTGCGCTTAGTTAAAGCAAATACAGTTTCTTTGCTCACTCTGCAGTTCAAGAGGAGAATTCCTGCCATGTTACTGCAGGTCTAAAACGGGAACTGTGAAGGGGACCCATCTACTAATCATTTCCGCAACCACAAACAACCACACATTACCCCCCCATTTAATACCTTCAATATATAAACAGCAAATTACCAACACTGCATTATATCATGACATCCGCTTCTCAGAAAAATATTTATTCACCTATAATCAAGACAACCTTAACTATAATTATATATCAGATTCACTCAAGCAACCCTCCCGCATTCAAAGTCCCCTAACTCTAAAAACCGCTATGGTATCCGCAATGCAATTAGTAATAGAACAATTTCTATCGACTGCTCCACTCATCAGAAAAGGGAAGAAACAAATTACACACTCATGGAACAAAGAATCCTAACTAGAGAAAGCTGAACACGAAACCGCTGATCAAATGAGAGCCAGAGTCGGCCTCACTCTCCATTATCACGTAGTTGTTCTAAGGACTACAACGAATTACCCTTCGAAAAGTTACAGCCTATCCATCAACTGTTATCATATACTACTCTACCGGACAGACTATCTGGTGTATAAAAAAAAAAAAAAAAAAAAAAAAAAAAAAAAAAAAAGAAAAAAAAAAAAAAAAAAAAAAAAAAAAAAAAAAAAAAAAAAAAATAATGGCAGAAAAAAGAGTGCATAGGCCGAAGTGACAAAGGCAAGGAACCGAAACATATAAGAAAATATAAAAACACCGGCCAATTAAGTAAGTAAGTTGATCTTCACTGACCTACACCGAACGATCAGAAATGCAGGAAAGTGATCAATACAGCAAAGCCACTTAAATTAGACCAACACAAAACAATCATACACTAACCTACATAAAACGTCATAGAAAGATCCTCACCACGACTGACAAATGTTTTCGATGATATAATGCCCCGAAAGTAATCTATATCACAACACTAAAATTTAATTAATTCCACTCAACTAAAATATCCAATCCAGCCGTACACCATTTAATATATAACAACTAATGGTCCAATAAGCACCTTACTAAAAGTCATATATCATTAGAATATGACGCTATATTATTCATTTATCATCAGGAAGCTGAAATAATAGATAAATGAATTGATGGCATAAAAATGAAGAGTAAATAAACCGAAAAACCTATATACTATAATAATATATATATCAATATAAATATAACAAATAAAAAAATACAATAAAAATACTATACAACCATACTATATATCAAACACCAATAATAACATTATAGAAAAATAGTACAATAATATCGGAGAATTAATAATAATTCTTAGTAAGTAAATCATAAAATACAAAATAACTAATTAATAAAATAAATATAAAAAAATATAAAAATAATACAGAAAAAAAATATAATGAAAACAATAATAAAAATAATAAAAAAAATAAGAAAATAAAATAAAAAATTATAAAATTAAATATATATAATAAAAAATAACTAAATTTCTAATAATAAATCTGATATAAACAAAAAATAAACAAAATAAATAAATAAATAATACAACATTAAAAAAATAAAATAAAAAAAAAAAAAAATTAAAAATATATTATATTAATAAAAATAAAAAAAATAAAATAAAATAAAAAATAAAAATAAAATAAAATACATTATATAAAAAAATAAATAATAAAATAATATTATATTTAATTATAAATAAATTTTTAATCTACAACTATAATAAATAATATATAATTAAAAAATAAATAAAAAAAATATAAAAAAAAAAAAAAAACAAAAAAAAAAAAAAAAAAAAAAAAAAAAATAAAACGAAATAAAAATAAAAATTAAACTATATAAAAAACAAAAAAAAAAGATAAAAAAAATAAAAACAAAATATATTTAAATAAATTAAATAAACAAAAATCTTAAAAGAAGAAAAACTAAAGAATAAATAAACAATAATAAAAAAAAAGAATAATATTAAGAATAAAAAAAAATATAAAAATAATAAATAAATAGAATTAACTAAAATAAAAAATAATAATAAATTATATAAATAAAATATAAAAAAAAAAAATATAATAATAAATAATAATACAAAA
>JABUQX010073135.1:0-24229 GCA_015478945.1 Trachelipus rathkii
AAGCGAAGTAGATGAAATTATTATAGTATTTATATACTTATTTAATAACTGGCAAAAAATAAAGTAATGCAGTAAGTCAATAGACCAAATCGACAGTGGCACTAGTGTCTATGTATATGTAGAGGGGTGCTGAGTGAGGCTGGTCTTACTGATATATACTCGTTTTATTTGGCTTTAAGGGTACGTAAAATAATATGTTTTTTAAATATAATTTTGTTAAACATTCTCAAAAAAGTTGTTAACTTACGTTGCCCCTTGAAGTTGTGAATCAATAACTCACAGATACTTATTCAAAACAAAAAGTATTACTGTTATTAATTAATAAATCCTTTGTTCATAAAGAATGTATGAGATTGATTTTATAATAGAAGTTTATTAAGAAACTTTGAATATTTTTATAGTTATATTTGAATAGAGTAAATTATAAAAGGTATAGTATCCGTTGTTTTATTAAAACATAGTTATAACACAATGTATTTAATAAAATTATAACGTAATTGTTAAGCTACGCGGAGTACTGGTTGTAGATATATAGGCTCAGTTATATTAGACTATATAATGATTAATATATATTTATGAATATTATATATATATTATAGTATATATTGTATATATATTACTTAGATAGTAGTAGTATATATTATATATATATATTATATATATTATATATATGGTATTAATATAATTGTATATATGTATATATATTAGTATATTATTTGTATATAGTGAGTGTGTGTGTGTGTTTGTAGTGTGTGTGTGTGTGTTAGTGTTGTTGTGTGTGTATTCTGTGTGTGAGTGTAGTAAATCTGTGTGTGTAAGATTAATCTGTTGTGTGATGTAGTAAATGCTGTGTGAGTGTATAGTAAATCTGTGTGTGAGTGTAAGTGTTATAGTGTAAGTGTCTATGGATACATGTAAGTGTCATAGTGTGTGTGTTTTGTGTGTATTCAAGTTCATAGTTGAAATGTGTGATATAAGTGTAGTGTGCTGTGGTGTGTTGAACCGCAATGTGTATAGTGTAATGTACAGTGTCTATGGGTAAAGTGATTGTAGTCGATAGGAATGTTGTAGTATAAGTGTCATGTGCATGTGTGTGTATAAATGGTGGTATATAGTTAGTTATAGGTTGTTGTTGTGTTCTGTGTGCTGGTTTGTAGTGTGTGTTGAATTGTGTTAGTGTGCTGTGGTGTTGCGCAACGCTCACTGTGTGTAGGTTGTGATTCTAAATAATTAAATAACATAAATAAATAAAGTAACAATAAATAATTAGTATAATTAATAATAATAAATAATAGAAATAATAAAAATATAAAAATTAATAATATAAATATAATATAATATATATAATAAAAATAAATAAAAAGTTATTCAGACATAAATACCAAACATAATGTTATTAAATAAAATATATTATAAATGAGTAAAGCAATAAAGCAGAAAGTTAAAACAGTAAGCAGAAAGTTAAAGGTAAAGCAGAAGTTAAAGCAGTAAAAAATGAGTTAAGCAGTAAACATGATTAAAGTTTATATAATATTACATATACATAAAGCATTATATAAGTAATCCCTTTGTTGTTAGGATAACACCTCTATTGATTTTTAATCTGATATTATCATGCTTTAAGGTATGTAATGTTATTGAATATGTGAGTTAAAGTCAGTAAACATTATGTATTAGAATTGCTGAGTATAAATACATGAGTTTAAAGCAGTAAACATGAGTTAAGCAAGTAAAAGGCAGGTAAATACAAAAACATACTAATCTCCACCCTAGGGTGTTTGGTAACACCGTTATTGATTTCCTGATTCTGCTTTAAGGTAATGTCATTATGTTAATAAAACTATATGTTGTAGTTAAAGCGTAAAACATATAAGTATTACTAAAACAGTAAAACATGAGGTTAAGCAGTAAAGCTAGTAAATACAAACGCATACTAATTATCACCCTCTGGTGGTTAGGTTACATCTCTATTGGATTTAGGCTGATTTCCTGCTTTAAAGGTATGTGTTAATTGTGTGATTAATCAAGTTATTCAATACAAGTTTTTTTGTAACTCAGTGTGGTATGTTTATATATTTGCAATAAATGATAATTAACTCGTGTTCTTATTTTTTGTAACTAAAATGGATTGTTTTTCTGTTTTTTTTTACTATTAATAATTTTTATAAAAGATTTATCAAATTAAAAGTATTTAAGTAAAAAGCTATTAGTATAATATTAATAATGTTTAATGAATTATATGTGTTTAATAGATAGAGGTTTTCTGATATAATTTGAGTTACAGTTGTGATTCGAAATGTTGTTATTTTTAATAAAAAATGTTTAAGACGTATGGAAATAAAATGATGACTTAATAAGATACCTATTTTGCTTTTCACTTATCGCGCGCCGCGGTACAGCTCAATTTCCGTGCTCGTGTGATCGGGGTCCTCCATCCTTTGCGAGGGAGGGGCTTGCTGCGCGCTTGGTGGGCAGTTATGATCTAGGAGGTTAGTACATAAGATGATAGTCATACAGAAAGATGAATCATCATATATGGTGGTATTCAATAGATGACTTCATCAAGTGAGTTCCATCAAGATGAGGCATACAAAATTGAGCTTGAGTGTGTGAGTGTAAGTGTAGTGTACCTGGTGCGTGTGAGTAAGTGTATATGGGCTGGCTAGTGTAAGTGTCTATCGCGAGTGTAAGTAATATATATATATATAAGTGTTATAAAAATACTATCATAGTAGGAAACATTCTAAGCAGATTGTAAAATATACTCAATCGATTCCGCTCAATACCTTATAACGCTACGCGGCGTATGACAGTCGATCTTATTAGGGCTATTCTAGGCTCAGGGGAGGCTAGAAAGGCTTGAAGTGGCACTCTCAGTTGGACTTTATGTGGTACAGTATTCACTTGGCACTATATAGTGGTCAACTCACATTGGCACTACATTGGCACTCACTTGGCACTCATCGGCACTCACTCACTTTGAACTCACCTGGCACTCACCTTAGAGCACTCATAGTAATACTCACAGAATCACTATTATGAACTCTATACTCCATAGGTACTTCTTAGGGGTGATTGGGACCATGCAAAGGCCATCAAGTTAGCTATGATATAGTGTGAGTGCAAAATTGACCCTTGGTATATCGTTCAGGTGTACAAGGCTGATATCATGGTCAATAACTCAAAGGTTCAAGCATCAAAGGGCTAAGTCCCTATATAAGAGGACGATAAAAATTTTCCGTGGGTTCAAATAATTGACACATGGTATGACCAAGGGTTGTGCAGTTGTAAATGTAGTGTCATATGTGGAATGTGTGTATACAGTGTCATAGTGAAACTGTGTTGTAATTAGTGTGTGTGTGCTGTGTGTTATTAAGTGTATGGTGTGGTGATGTGTGTGATAATAAGTGTAAGTGTGTGTGGTGTAAAGTGTAAGTGTGTGTGTGTGGTGTGTGTGTGTGTGTGTGTGTGTGTGTGTGTGGGTGTGTGTTGAATGTGGTGTGTGTGTGTAGGTGTTCACAGTTAGGCAATAGATCTCAATACATGCGTTCAAAGTTGGAAACGAAATATGTACGGGGTGGGGCCCGAGTGGGAGGTCAAAAATTAGGCGTGGTGTCAAAATGACCCATGAGTAATCTTGTTAAAAGTTTTGGAGCCATATGGAAAGACAAATCAAGGTTATGAGCATCAATTTACAAAGTCTAAGCCTAGATGATGGAAGGATCAAAATTACCGTAGTGGCAAAATTGACTCCATGTTCCGAAAATTAGGGGGCGTTAATAGGTGGGGGAAAATACTGTACAACCGGTTTGCTTTACGCAACTCCGTATTGGTACGCAACCCTTCTTGCGAAGGGTGTGCCAAAAATCAGGGTTGCCTAAAAAAAATTGGGGTTGCCAAAAAAAATTAGGTTGCCCAAAAATATTTGGGTTCTCAGAAAAATTTGGGTTCTCAAAGCGCAACCCTTCAAAAAATTAGGGTTCTCAAAAATTTAGGGTTTCTCAGAATTTGGGCTTCTCAATAAAAAATTAAGTGAGTTTCTCACAAAAATTCGGGCTCTCAAAAATTAGGGTTCTCAAAATAATACTTCACTCCTAAAAGAGGACAAGGGTAGGTAAAATGGGCAAACTTGACCCATGGAGAGCCAAAGGGTTGGGTCGAAAAAAAGGTCAATAAGGCCAAAAAGGTCAAGGCTAAAAAAGGTCAAGGTCAGTGTAAAAACTTCGAGCTCAAAAAGGTCGCGGTCAAAGAAAGGTCAAAAAAGGTCGCGTCATTTACGTCAAGAAACTGGCCATACTATATATACCTGGGCAGACCATAACTCCTTCATTTTGGTCGCGAGCCTCCCTTCCACCAGCGTATGTATCAAAAAAAGGTATGGTATGACAGTGTGGTTTGCGGCGGTTGTGAATAGGAGAAAATTGAGAAATGTGGTAGGGCCACAAAGGTTACCCTCGAGATGCCATATGTGAGGAGGTGTGTGTGCGATACACGCTAATCCGCTCTTGCGCACTTTCTTTGTGTAGGACGTTAGGTCACAGTACTGTCAGGTATTGAGACATGTGTGGCACACAATTTAAAAGCACTGTAGAAAGGCTTCGATCGCGGGAACGTTTCGCTGATCTCTTACGTGACAGTTGGTCTGCACCTGCAGTGAGAAGCACAGTAAAGGCGTTACAGGATGACCGGACAACGAGCAGCCCCCAGCAGAAGAAACTTGAAGTTATGTGTATGGGCTCGGGCGTATCGCATGATTTGTAGAGTAAGAATACATGACTCTACGCATGTCGATAATTGTTCTAACGACGGAAGGACGAGATATATGAAAACTGTACGAGAAAAGATGGAGTGTCTCGGAGCTGGTGGTTACGTTGTGTGCCACTTCAGTCAGTGAGAGATAGTCCACGTCCGCTGTGGTAACCATATGCAAGGGAGTTTTGTCGGCTGTTGAAGAGAGAACCCCTGTCATTAGCTAGACTAGAGTGATTGTGTGAAGAGAGTGAGCATTGTCGTGATGTGATATATTAGAGTCGGTGTGTCGATATTGTGGGGACTGTCCGTGAATTGAGACTTCGTTGTCTAGCTAGGAGGTGAGACGCAGCCCCATATTGACGATTAGCAGAGCGTCGCACAAGACTTGAGATGGTATATTTGAGTGAAATAGGTATGATTATAATACGTAGAAGGAAGAGGTGTTAATAAATATTAAGAGTGAATAGTAAAGTTTTTAATGTAGATAATCATACAGAGTATTATGAAAGTTATGACTTAATAAGTAAGTGATATATAGTTTTTATACGGCTCGCATGAGTATAAATATTATATTATATCAAGTATATTATTGATAATATGTATTGAATAAATAGGCTGAAACTAATTAAATCTGGTAAGGTACATCTCATAATTAGTATGTTGATTATATAAATAACATGTCAATATATAAGTAATAAGTATAATTGTGTGAGTGTTTAGTATACTAATAATATATAGTTAGTCGTATTTTTCAAATGATATACAACGGACAAAAAAATACGCGAAATAAAATTGAGTGAATTGGCCTGCTAGCGGTTCATAATAAAGTTAATATATATAAAAAAGGGCGTCTTTAATTGATACTATAGATATAAAATAACGCAAATGAGTAAGTTTCAAAAGAAAGATTGTTTGTTAAATATTTAATTAATAATATTTATATATATATATATATATATATATATAGATAAAAAAAAATACACGTAAATAAAGATAAAATTGCTATACATATCTGTTAATATAAAATAAATTTATAAGAATAATGTGGCGTTTGTTGGATAGAGACTTCTCCATAAGTTATCAGTAAAATCCTATGAACATTGTTTGGAAGGAGGTGAATTATAATATGTGTGGACATATTAACAATGTAGATATTATAGGTAATTGTCTCTTACTGGATAGTGAATAAGTACGCGATAATTAGGTTATAAAATATTATAGATAATATTATAATATATAATAGTTAGTAGGAACTTCGAGGCTTCAATGAAAATTATAAGAATAGATAGGGATATAGTAGTTGATCTTATGTTGTAAACTGCAATGAATGTGAATGTGAGGTAGGAGTTGTGTGATAAAATTGGCACTTAGAAAATTCATCTATTATTTGTGCTATATTAATATACTAATATTTTTTAGTATGAATAAGAGGTGATTAAGTTGATAGTGAACGAGTGTGTGGGTTTGATAGAGTGGCAATAAAAGTATATAGAATTCGGATTGCTGCTTTTAATTATCTTCTGAGGACGATGTAGAAGCGTGTCTTAGGGCAAAAGACGCTCCGAAATGGAGTCAGGGAAGAAATATTGACGAAAAGTCGTGAGAAATGCGTAATGTGCTAGACCTATCCGGCTCAATCACGCATTGTTGTCAGGATTATATGGGTTACTGAAATTACTAATGTAGTAAGAATAAGCTCTCGCAGAATCGAATGAAGACAATCCACCGCAGTAGAAGAGGTTTCCTATCGAGGATGGCCTCTTGAAGTGTCGTAAACTGATAATAGCCCTTTTTAAATGATGGTAAGAGGGTTCGAGATATCAGTGTACAGGGGTTCGAATAGACAGGAGATGGTCGCAGTCAGTGATGGGAGTAGCCCACCACATACCCCTCTTCATAACCACTAAGTGGTGCCATTACTCAGTCGTAGATTCTTAATACACCTTTCTTCGGCCCTCTGCGCAGAACGATACTAACTGTGTGTTAGAATACTCCTTTGCAGAACATGGTGGACATTTTGATTTATTTTGGGATTGCGTCTGAAACGTATTTGATTCGGTGGCTATAAGAATTTTAGTCGCTCGTTATTTCTGGTAGGCTACAGAGTGGGCGCCGTAGCTCGTCATCACTCTGAATGCAAGGAGCTGATTGCGCGTTTATACCGAAGAAGCCGAGCGTATTCGATGAGTATAGTCATCCTTTCCATATTGAGACAAACATGGTCGATAGACTAGGTACTTCTATTGCATTTATTTCTCTACCATTGTGTATATGCAATGGAATCTCATATTTGCATGTGAGCACACCTCAGCACTCTCGTAAATGTAGAGAGGATGATTCGCTTAGCATTTAAATCTCCTTGGTAATTTCACTCTCATAGTTTGACTGTACTAGGACAATCTCTGGTTAGCCGTATAGTTATACCCGCATTAAGATGGTGTCGCTTAATCATTCTACACATTAGAAAATGACAGTATTTTACGACTCGACTTATATGAGGCTAGGTAGTTTATGCTTTTTATTGCATATGAGATATCACCTCAGTCTGCTCTTCTACATGGATATGTCAATAATACAGGTAACAAGGAATACACCCCTCATGAAAAACGGCTAGCGCACTCAGTAGACTTAGTCCGCTTTACTAGTTCACCAAATGATTTTTAATTTGACAAACCCAGCCACGTGCTGTCCTTGTCCTATTACACCTTCTTTCTCGATATATTGAATCTAAACTAGATGTCGCTATTGCATGATTAGAGTTTTGTCTCGTCTCCCGTTCTCATTCATCTTCATCATACCGCGTGTGTAAGTACATACATTGTAAGTACTATATATTAATGTAGACTCTGAGCTCAGATTCTAGTGTTATTTCGACTGGATCATCGGGCGGAGTGAGGGGCAGGGTTGTTGTTGTCTCCTTGGTTATTTCATTTGTTATATGTGGATGTGGTTATTGAAGAATTTGAAACGTGGGCGTGACAGGAAATGGTGTTGAGATGATGATGCGAGAATTCTCATTCACTATTGGTGGCATATACCGCTATTGCATATTGCGGATGATTTTGGTTTGTGTGGGCAGAATTTGAAGAGTTTGAGTAGAGATTGGTAGAATTTCTTGCTAGTTGTGAGATTTTGGGCAGCGGTGTAGTAAGAAGGAGGGTTTGAATTAAACGTGGATATAGCGCAAGTGATCTAGACAGATTAACTTGTGCACACTATAGAGAGAAGAGGAGTACTCGATAGCTCGTTCAGAAGTATACATGTATTAACCTTGAACTCTTATCTGAGTCGGGATTACTTTCAAACACCCATCCATGTTTTTACACATGCGCAACATGCAAAGTTCTTCTCGCTAGTTTCCATACTCTTACACAAACTCTCCTCAGATTCGCCACAAAGAATCAATCATCCGCATATAATTGTAGGGCACCCCATCCACTCATCTCAATTCTATGCTATATCTCATGTCGTTAAACACCATTTCTGCCATCTGCCGCCATGCTCGAAAGTGTGGTCCCTTTCTGGTCATAAGCGCCAATATCCACATAATATCAGTAAATGGTGAATGATCCACAATGGGAAGATCTAACACAACATTGTCTCCACTCGGGCGTATTATACGATACATCCGAACTTCACTTTTTGGTCACGCTGTATTTGGATGTCTTTACACATGAACGCGCACTACTGAATTCGTTTCTAACTAGTCGTTATTAGGCATCAATAGTCCTGTTTTATTGAGCGACACTATCAGTGAGCTGCGAATTCCATGAGAGCTATCCGATAGATTATAATAAGTCCTATCATAACGCCCTGTTGCCAATCCATAGATACACTAAATACAATTTATTCTTCTTAAATTTTTCTAGTTCATTTAAGTTCAATTGTTGTGTTCATAGCGAGATGTGTAAAGACATTTAACTTATATTCGAGTGACCAAGCTCCTCATAAAAGGTACTCAGCCTTGGTTCAATGAATTTGATATAACTTATGAAAGGCTGAACATTCAAGATTGAGTGTTGCTGTTCAGTTCGAAAGAATGACGGATACAGCACTCTTTCGACCAAAACTCTCAGCCGCAGAATAAGACAATTATTTTGCAACAACTTACAATGCACTTTACAGTAAACTTATTCCCATGGTTTGAGATCAATATTTCTACAGTGTGTACAGCCGCCTTTGATTATGATGTATCCCATGTTCAGAGCTCTCTTTATAGATATAGCAGAGGTACTTATTATAACGTTGCGGAGTGTGTTGGAAACGAGCCCGTCGCCTCTCATCCCTTGGCATAGGTAAGATAGACTCAAGATTAAAGGCTCGGATATTATTTATCAGACGATCTTCCTACTTATCGCAATCGTCTGCGAATAGTGCAGCTAGCATAATGTTGCATGTTTTGATCGACGGACGTATCGAATTAAATTCTGCATAAAGTAATTATCTATCGTATAACGTAGATGAGGAATTTTACCGGAGTTTCTTGAATGCGCGCGTGTACTCTAGCGTTGTGGCCCTACACCCTGGGACCAACTGGGTACCTGAAGCTTTCCCACTGAGCGATTATTCCTCCAACTATGTCTAATGAAACCGGCATCCGAAATCGACTGATCCCGCTTGTGTTCCTGTGCTCATTAGCACCATCAAACCACAGGCACGCAGATTCATCTCTCTTTGCCGAGTTGATGGTTTCGCTTACTTCATTACTAAGGCCTAATAAAATTTGCAGATTCTTCGAAGTGGTCTTCTTTCCGATACACTCCCTCACATCCTTTCGAGAGTGGGGAAAGCACAAAGGGCTAATGTATTCTAAGCAGGTTTCCCTTATTCTCATTCTGTATACGCTGCTTTCGCTCTGTTTCTCGACCTTTTGGTTGTACAGTTTTATTCTTTCCCCATTTCATCCTCCCTCATTCTATAACTGTTTTCATCTTTACCATCTTCTCTCTCCTAGTATGCTCATTCTTTTCCGATTTGAGTATTTCTTGTTACGTTTTCCTCCTTATATAATTCCAAGCATCTTTCTTTTGAACATCTTATTATACGCGTTAGCCTTATAGAGTATCCTTATGGATGATATGTAGAAAAATGAAGTAGATGATAATTGATATATATATATATATATATATATATAAATCTAATATAATAATATATATATTCTATATTATATAATATAAATATTATATATATATAATAATATTATATACCCCTAATAAATATATAATATACGAAGACCATAAAACTAAAACATTTTGTTTTGTAATGGATATTAAATGATTAAAATATTTTTATATTAAAAACAATAGATATCAAATACAATATGATGCAATAATGGAAATTTCCCAATATAGCAGGCAAGTTGCAAATTGATCATGTATTATTAAAAGTCATTCCTGGGTTCAAACTCAAATTTTTATCAGCTACTGGTTTGATAAAATATCATAATTTCAATCACCAAATTTTTCTGTGTACAACTCATCATCATAAACATAGTCTGTTTACCCGTCGTCTTCCACAGTATTTTCGCAGCCAGTTCTTTGATCCTTCAGCAGAGTACGGAAGAAAGTGTTTCATCACTGTACTGGTCGCGTAGCGTGGCTCGGAGAGTAGTACCATCCAATAGCCTTTTTCCGTCGATTAAAGAAAGGTTTCAGCCTTCTTTAGACTTGGGAGACAACAAGATCTTTTAGTTCTTTCCTACTCAGTTTCTTGTCCTTCCAAATTTTTAACCAAAGTTCTAGCTCTTCTTCTATGCGCTTCTAAGTGGTAAAAAAAACTATAAAATGAAGCTGTCTCTTCCTTTTACTCAAGTAGCATGTGTAATGGATGTAAATATGTCAATACATAAGCAGGTGTAATTTTCAGTAGATAAACCGTATTCAAAGAAGAGGTTATTAGAAATCTAGATATGAGGTTATTAGATCTTCTCCAGAACTCCGTAGGATTTGTTGCTGGATGGTTGTGCGGTGCTGCTGCCTACCAAAAATCCGTGGTAAATTCAGATCAAGTCCCCCAGTTGCTCGGCGATTGTATTAGCACTTAATAACACTTAATCGTGGGTTTTTTTTTTCATCTTTCCGGTGGCTCCTAACCATTTCCACAAAATATGTTGAATGTGCTGCGAGGTTTTGACGATACCCAAGGTCTTGGATTGGAGAAGATTTACAACTGGCTCTAACACTGGTACTTCGCGATCCAATATCATAGCCCATGATGAATGGCCGACTTACATCCGCTGTAATGTAAATGAAAGCGCCTTTTTGGTATTTCCCTTCAATGGAAAGGCATTTCTATGCTTGCATCCATTCGTGACATGTACAAGTGCTCCTTAACACTCTGATGCACTTGTGTTGTTCAGTCCATCTGTTGGCATAGGCTTGGGATGTTTGCATTAATTTTCTTTTCAAGACCGACTCTCGAAAAAACCGTAATATGTCTTTTATAGTTCCCCACAGTATTGCTGATTTCTGGTATTGTGTTCTAATTATTTACTACTAAATTTTGTTTGTGTGAATAGCAAAGAAGAAATCAATGCTTTTTTATACTTTTTTTCGCAATATTGTTTTACCTTGACACAGTAATATATAACTCCTTTTTGCGCTTAAGACATGGTAGAATTGAGCCATCGAAACCTCAAGATCATGTGCATTTTCTCGGTGATCCAGTTCTTGCACTGGTCGTGACATAAATCGTTCATGGCTTTTCGTCATGTTTTTATATGGCGTCAAGCGCTTTCAGCTCTGACAAAGCCAATAAATTCCTCTTTGACTTCATCGGACTCTTTTCGAAATAGCGCGAAACCCTATGGATAATTGTTCCTTTTCAGAAATATCTCACTCACTACCAAAAAAAATAAACAATAATATAAATAATAATAAGATAAGAAATAGTCAACGGATTTTCATTTCATTGCTATAACTATACGCGCTAACACTCCTTTTACCTTTATTACGATGCTTTTCCCTTATATGTAAGTGACGCGAACAGTAGAGAATAATGAGTCTCATTCTAATATCTGACTGATTGGTATTTGGCATTTTTCTTCCCTTTTGAACAATGGTTTTTTTCAATGATCTGAGATCTCCGGCCAATCTATTACGTCAGCGCACAACTCTGGCAACCTTTACCCTATCATTGACAATGCTTACGCTCACCGAATGCGGTAAAATTTCGGCGCGTATTAACACAAAGAAATATGTTCACATCCAATTATGACAATTAATCTGAGGATAAATATTGTTTTTATTATTCTTACTATATGATTTTTCTTAGAATCCTGGTTAATTTGGATGTCTAACGGCTACATTCCTGTAGGGATCAATCTTTCAGCTTACATACAGCAGGTTTTATGTCACTCTTTGTTTGGTATGTTTCCTTACAAACCACATGAACATCTTATATTTGATGAACTAAGGGTCCTTATTATTATAAGAGCCTAGGACCGCTCTGAATACTACGAACTTTAAATTTTGGTGGAAATTAAATACAAAACTTGCTTATGCTCTCATTTACGCCTTACTTGTAAGTCAGCCAAGGTGAATATGTCTCCAAACCATTCATAATTGAATTTCCTCATTTAGTGGGGTCGCATTTTTTCTTAAAATAAATTTATAGGTCTTAGTGGAATCCAACACTCTTTCAGTAACTTGTTCTTTTTCTCAAGTCAAATCATAGATGAATGTTCAACGTATCTACCAATGTCATTTTCTTGACTGTCATACTGAAACGCTAGCCCCGAAATCTGGACCCATATCTTGAACTCGTCTGAGGTGCTGGCCTGGGGTGTGGTTTTCTTCCATTTACATGTGCGAAATATGGTCAAGTAGGAAAGGGATTCGCCTCTGTGTATAGCCTTAGGTTTGACTTATTAGGTATCCCTATCGTAGTTCCTTCGTTTTCACTATGCTACCAATTTCCCATTGTTTAATTTCTTTTCATACATTTTATCTGCAAACAATTAATATATATATATATATATATATATATATATTATTATATATAATATATATATTATATAGTTATATATATATATATATATATATAATATATATAATAAATATTTAATTGACATTATAATTAAATATATATATACTATATAATATTATAATAATAATAATTACATATAAATTACTTAATATTATATAGTAATATTATATATATATTATATATATTATAAAATATTTATTTAGTAATATTATATAATATAACTCAAATTATATAATAAATTAAATAATTACAGAGAATTTTTGAGAGATGAAGATGATATATTATTATATAGTATATATTAGTCTCTTAATGTATTATAGTTAATATTTTATATATACCTATATATATATGTATATTGTGCTTTACTACTGAACATTCTCTGCCATATAGGTCAAGGCAGGCCTAATTAATTGATTAGTTAAACATTAAACAACAGTATGGTCTTAAAGCAAGAAAAATTTAAGAGTAAATCCATAGCTTTATATATTGCTTACAGCTGCTCTTGTAAAATTTATATGGTGAAAACCACTAATATTTTTCTGTGTTGTAATGAAAAATAAGTTTTTTTAATAAACGTGAAACTAACCTCATATGGATGAGTAAGATCTAGTGGTGCAAAATCCCTGCTTTTATCAGGTAGTTAAATGCTCGCATAAATATATAAATAATATATAAGGTAAAACGTACGTACAAGGAATCTCTTAATATCCATGATCTGAACAAAATTGAAACAAAAACAAGTTCTTCCTTTAGCGGAAGTAGTCGAATGTTGCAATGCTACTTGCTTGATTATTTTTACCTTTTTTATTTTTGTTTGTTAAACACTAATAATAAAAAAGCATTGAGAATCGAACTGAAGACACAAATCGTAGTGAATTATATATATAAAATAATACAAAAACATTAAACACTACATAGTTATTGGCACATTATATCAACGTTTAGGCTATCATAATTTTATATATAAGAGACATAATTACTGTGTTATTTGATGTTTGTGTGAACGCAAATCAGTATCAGTTTCTTTGTATATGAATAATGTGAGAAAATGACGCATTATCAACCTAGTACACTTCTTCGCCATATACCTGCGTGTATATACTATATATATATATATACTATATATTAATATTATATAATATAATATAATTATAATATATATATATATTATATATATATATATATATAATTATATATATATATATATATATATATATATATATTATATATTAAAATAATATATATCGTAAAACGTACATAACAGCCACCCACCAGAACTTGACGTTGGATCAAAAAATTCGCAGGTAGACTCATAAGAGTAAACACTTCTTAGAGGGGGCAGCTGTACCCCCCCTGCCTCCCCCTGACGACTGTACCCATGTATATATATATATATATATATATTATTAATATATATTATATTAGATATTATATATAGTATATATATATATATATATATGATATATAATATATATAATATATATATATTTATATATATTATAATATTAATATAATAATATATTATATATATATAATTATATAAGTGAGTTATAATTATAATAATATTATTAAATATAGGTAAAGTTGAATCTTTTCGTCTGAGCTTTGATATTCAATCATAAATGTATCGATATATCGAGTATTGGATATATCGACATAATTCGATATATATTATATATAGTATATATATTAATATTAATTTAATTAATATATTATTATAATTTAAGATATACTTATATATATAATATATATATATATACTATATATATTAATAGTAAAATCTGTCTATACACATAACATCACACATTTATCCTCTAAATTGGGTACTAGACTGTAAAAGTCCGTAGAGCAGATTCTGACCTAACCTAGATTTATCGTCGTTCGACCCAAGCTTAGCAAGTTATAAGTTATAAGTTATAGTCTAGATTGATGGTCTAAAAATCGGAATTCTAACCTAGACATGAATTTGTTTATAATCTCTATTAATATATATATATTATATACGAAGTATAGTATATATATATTATGTAATAAGTTAATATTTAACAAATATTATAATATCTAAAATAATCAAAATAATATAATAATATATATCAATACTAAACAATCTCAACTAGTTCTCTTTATTAGGTCACCTAACTCTCGAACAATCGCTTCCCAAAAAAGCTTCAAAAACGGTCTTGTGCTATTAATTATATGTTTGATATATTAATTAAAGATAGAAGAAAATTTAATTTTGTTAAAACCAATTTTGACGGGTTTTTGCAGTAGGTATATCTCTAATCATGAAATATGAGTCATATATAATATCCAATATTAGATATAGCAAATCGATGTAATATTGAATTTATTTTATATTTACCTTTTTACTTTTTACTCATTTTCACATCAATAGCGAACTG
Source organism: Trachelipus rathkii (assembly GCA_015478945.1). Taxonomy (NCBI): domain Eukaryota; kingdom Metazoa; phylum Arthropoda; class Malacostraca; order Isopoda; family Trachelipodidae; genus Trachelipus; species Trachelipus rathkii. The sequence continues at coordinate 15,141 of JABUQX010073135.1, forward strand.
AACTTTACCAATGATTTTAAGAAACCAAAAATTGCCCAAAATCACTCACTGTTTTAAAGGTAACTAACTTCCTCGCAACTGAGATTGCTTACAAAAAAGCTTTCAAAAAGTCTTTTTGTGTTGCAACATTGTTTTATTATTTTTACTATGTGTATAGGGTGAATTAAAATTTTTTAGACGGCGGGTGGCAGATTTTTAGTTATGGTGGGGTGACTCTAATTAATATGAAAATGATGCAACAGAAGAGAAGATCAAAGTATTATGAGAATGACGTAGATTGTATGATAAATCTTTGATTTTATTCTCTGAAAGATCTTTGCTCACAAAATTTATTGCACTCGCAGAAACTGAGAAGGTGCGCACCTATGATTTACGAACCAAATTGCCAAATACTCACTCGAATTTGATAAGGTAACTACCATCCATCGCAAATAGGTTCGAAAAAAGCTAAGCAAAATTACTGTGTTTCTTTGCATTGCTTCATAAATAAGTAGTTTCTATTAACTCCAGTTAGAATGTAGAAGCAAGTTATAAATAAATATACAAGCGCTATAAGTGTGAAAGGTATGCAGTTTCTGGTGTCATTCCGGCACTAAGCGAGGATGAACTTTGTGATAAGCGTACTACAACCCCTCATTTACACTTGGGCATAGGGGCTCTACATCGCGTAGCACAGTGTTGTCAGAGACAACTATATCAAAAATAAAATAATCCTGCATTGGCGAGGTTGGTATGCAGATATGTGGCAAATGTACTGAATCTCAAATTGACTTTAACTACTCTATCAAAAACTTTAATTCAGATTATCCCAGAAAATCGCATCTCTTCAACATTACCCTCACTTAGATCGACCATATGTCCCAACCACACAAATTTTGAACCTTTTGCCAACTTAAATTTAGCCTTAATAGAATTCCTAGTACTTTACTCACACACAATAAATCTACATAGTATATTACGCTTTCGTACCACAGTCATTACAATTCGTCGAATTTGTAAGTCCTTCTATCCCGCCTAGACATTCCTTTCCACACCAAACACAATTCATCCACAGCACACCACTCATTTTCACCGTTTACTTTCACCTTTGTTTAGGCCACAAAGCGAGTAAATCAAATTGGTTCTTTCTAAATACACCCATCAACCTTCCTTTCTCCTTTCCTCCTCAACATTTATTCCTCTGCCATTCCCATGTATTCCCATACGGATTCATACATATTTTTTTCGCCGAAAAGATAGATAGGCTCCAAAGCTTAGGGCGATTACGACCCTTCCTCCGAGGCAATGCTCAATTATGCATTCCTGGCAAGATAAGTGTAGATGGGAAGTCCAACCTAAACTACCACTCTGTCGCGGTATATTATATTTTTTTTTATTATTATAGTATTTCTCTATATATAATCATTAGTCTGCCTATATCCTTCTAGTATATCGACATACTAGCAGGACATACGATGTTGGGCAATTTTTTCTCCCCAACATAGGGACATAAGGGATAGTATGGGATCTGTCTGTAAGTATGATTTTGTCTAGAAGAGGGGTGTAAATATAAGTATGTCGTATATGAATTATGTGGATAAAAGGTGTTGTCATCTAAGATATGTTGTTCTGGAGTGAATACGAGTGTAGGATTGAACGCAGTTAAGAATAACCGTTACTTATTTCAGAGAATGTATAAGTATAAAACATATAAGTATAAAATATATATATTATATATATTGATTAATATTATTATAATATATATTAGTATATATAATATATATTATATATAATATATATTTTAATATATTATATATATATATATATATTATATATATATATTTATATATAATATATTATATATATTCATATATATATCATATATATATATATACTTAGCATTTATTCGAGAAGGCAACTGTGGCCCTCTCCAGTTTTGCAATTAGCATCTAAGAGTCTTAATTTACTAACGGCTAAAGTTTTTAAAAAAAACTCACTTTACATCAAGAATGAAATTCTTTCATTCCAACGTGTGGGCACATGTGCCTTTTCAAAAGTTTTACTTGTCACTGATTGTAGTATTCTGCTATGAATTTTTGATTTCTTTTACATACAACATTTCATTTTTTTTGCTGCCCCGCAAATTCAAAATCATGATCTTTATTATGCAGATGAATACTTCGAATGCTGAACATCGAATGTCCTACGACGTCACGATATACACCTTGGACACAACTACAATCATGTGAATGAGTGTTGAAATTGCAGTAATTTTGTAATCTACTAGAAATTGTATGATTTGGTCAACTTCTCCGTTTTGTAAAAGCCACCGACTCGTTCAACTGCAGCGTTTCTCAATTTTCTTGAAACTTATTATTCGTTATCGATAGATTATGCTCTGATAAGTTTCAGATTGTCCTTTAACATTATCTGCAGATAATCCTTTCTTATAAATTTAGATTCAGCACATGTCTCAATGTGCCTGATTAAATCAATGTAAGTGATTAATAATACTATAATGAGTAGATTGATATTTTGAAATAGTTAGTTGCATCATGTATTTATTATTATTTTATTATAACATTATTTGAATATCTGTATTCATACATAATGGTAAATACTTGCTTCAACGGATCTGATTAATTTATTCTATCTGGAAGTATTTCTCTATCTACGATATTGAGTCTGTCATATAACTTTAAACCTTGCTTTATCATATAGCAATGCCAACGAAACTTTCTAACATAATAGCACTGCAGGCTTTATTATGGAATCGTGCTTATTATGTGTATTAAGCTGGTATGCTTAATAGATATCATATATTTATATAATAACCTCTCTCTCTCTCTCTAAAGAAGTCTGCAGGTTGACTTCAACCTTTGATGATTCTCGATTATAATTTATGTTTTCTTCGTTATTTCTTTACTATCTGCTCGAAAGATTCATCACAATTTTCCGCAAGCGTGAATTTATCAATATATTATCTTAGATTTCATCTGACAGCTTCATTCTGGGGTATTGCTTCAATATGGATGTAAATATTTTCACCAGAAGCCCATTTTCTCTGTGTATTGGCTATTCATTGTTTATAAGCTTTGAACTTCTTTTGCTAGATAGGACACTACTTATCATTAATGATATACGGTTTTCATTAATGTGGTAGTAGCAGAGTCGTATTTCCTGATTTTCCCCACATAGTTTGATTAATAGGCCAGCCTTTCTTAGTTGATTTGACACTTGTTTTATGCATTTTTCGATAGAAGATGAGTTTCTAGATTATTAGTCTCTTTCCCCATCATGCTCTTGTCATGTCAAAACTTCTCATTGAAGTCATTCAGCAATACTACTATATCTCATGATTGGTATTTTTATATTCCGGATAATGCATGTAGCGGTATTTCATATTATTTTTTCCAATTCTGTCTATTTTTTTTTTCCTAATAATTGAAATGTAAACTCTTTCGTAAGTGTTCTGTAACTGTGCTATGGGTAATAGTAATAATCATTTCAGATTTAGAGTTGTTTCTTCGCTCTTGTATAAAAACATTTCTCAATATTTATATTTAAATCGGGCTTTCATATGCGGAGAGCGATATTCTTGGCGATTTGCTAGTTTATGATGGTCCTCGGTGGATAGCGTTCGCCTATATATATTCATTGCGCATGGAGTCTCATGCAGACTTATTTTACTCACTTGGATAAAATATGATACATAATGTAAAGCGTTTAAATAATTCTTTTTTGTATCATAAAATTCAAAATTCTGTAAGTACTATCTGTGTTTATACATGCAGTAGCACAGTATAAATTTACGAGAGCTCAAAAACAAAGATTTTCTATATCTTTCTCTGTTAAACACTGAAGCAAAATAAGCAATTGAAATGTTTGGACCAACTTCTATTATACTGAATGCTCTAATATTTCATCATATATTTAATTGGACTCAAATTTGTCCTTGATCTTCCACTTTAAATTATAAAAGCTAAAAACTTCTTCATGTTTTGGTTTATTTTTGGGTCCTTATTATACTATTCCTTGCTAAATTAATTTCTGCATCTCTCTTTGCCTTTCTTATTGCTGGTTCAGTTTCATTTCTATTTTTCCTATATTTTTCTATCAAAATCATCTTCCCTATTACTACCGTCTATGAATATTTTAAAACATCTGCGCTTTTCATTAATTTTCTCTCTTATCTCTCTATTTCAAACAAAAGAGTGTATATATATGTGTAATACGCTCATAGGTGTTAGTGATATATATGATATATATCTATATATTATTATGAGTATTATTACTATATATAAAATATATCTTATATAATTTATATTTATATATATAGTAATAATATAATATATATTATTATATATTATATATATATATATAATTATATATTATACTATATTATATATAAATAAATATATTATATTATATTTAATATATTTTTTTTTTATTTTTATATATATATTCCACTGTTACGGGTCACTTTCAAGAAGTGTGGATGAAGTCTGGTACAATGGTGCCTGAAAAATGACGGGCGGCCTAAAGAAGGGGATGAAAACTCGATTCGCCTGTCGTAGATTCAAAGACTCGAAATTCTCCCCAATCAAGGACAGCAACTTGCACTCCTCGGGCGGGGTAGCATTAGTTTCTCGCCTTCAGGTCTCAACGACACCCCATTCAGCCAACAAATTACAGATACCATTCCGTGATAAATATACCAGGGTTACATGAGGGCAATCCGTACTGGAGTAATGCTTCAGAGGCTTTCAGATACAAGCCAACCCTTCAAAACCATAACTATATACTATACCGAAGAATATATACTGATGCTTAACTATATCTTCATATAGATTTATTATAATTTATGTATTAATATATATTATAGATCTTAATACTTCTATTATGCCTATAATTATAATATATTGAAAATCAATGTATATCATTAAACCTCTGTTTAATAACTCATTATTATACCTCACTCATAACTATGTTATCACATATCTCTTAATGATTTTGGCATCATATTGTGTTACGAATGTTGATTTGTGTATATACCTATGCTAAAGTTATGATATTTTATGGGAGAAACTCATAGGTAGTTTGAAAATTTTTAAATCGACTTTTTAAAATTATTGCCTCTGGGAATACAATCTAGCTTTTAAAATATATGTTGAATTTAATCAGGTTTTTTAACTAGTGTGATCCATCTTGGGCGCCTCGTCATATTTGAGGTTACGTCATAGTGTAGTTCTTATCTCTTCAGACAGTCAACGCGCATAATATCTCTCGCAATAGTGGCCGGAAAAAGACTCTCATTAGGTCATGTTCTAGCAGGAGAAGGTGTTAACACCATGTTTTCAGTCGCCTTGGCTTAGACTATCTTATTGAGACAGAGAAGAGTGATTAGTAAGTTTTTCTTGATGGTCGGAATCTGAATGTTTAGCGCATATCTTGGAGGTTACCGGTGATAGATTGCTCCGGATCTTCTAGATCTTAAGAGTAGGGAAGATTTTGCAATTCTAATTTTGTGGAAGTTGTGTCTGTGTTGTGGGATATCACTCGGGATGAAGTGGTAATTTAATCGTAGGCTCATAAGTTTATTGTTATATAAGGTATATATATCATGATTGTAAATGAGGTATTATCGTCTGCGGTAAGAAAAACGAGTGTTTGATAAAGGAGCGTTATTTTGGGGGGGGGGAAAGATTATAAAGAGCTCGCCATAATGGAAGGCTTCAGAAGAGGGAGGGGTTTTTAAACGATCATTGTGTGTTCTTGTAGGTAGTTATGACATGGGTGGGAGGGGTCAAAAGTCCTGGCATAAAATTGGGTTCTTATCATATGAAGATGGTTTAGAATTGAAAGGATTTTCGTTTCTTCATGTATGTGCTGGATAGGGGTGGTTTTTAGGCAACCTGTTATTGTGCGCAAGGCGGTGTTTTGTATTCTTTGTAGCTTGTTTCTATTAGAGGGGGTTAATGGATATCAGACTGTTGATTCATAGTTGATTGTAGTTCTTGAGAATTGTTTTTATGTTTTGTGATATAGATGTTTAGTTAAACATCTTCTAACTGAAGATATTAAAATATGAAGAGGAGTATAAGCATTTTCTTGCCAAGTCTGGAAGATACGATGTCTTATAGTCATAGTTATACTTATAGTTAGTTGTCTTATAGCTATATTGGTAAATTATTTTGGAGTGCAAGTACATGATAGTATTTGTAGTGAAATTTAGTTATATTATAATTTAGTTTTATTAAACTGTATAATATTAAATCACTGTAGTGAAGTTATTGTGTATTAGTTATTTGGCAAATAGATTGAATTTCTCGGTTTAGGTTGGTTACCGCCTCACGACCATTTTTCACACGACTCATTGGAAGAATCACCATAAGAAAAAGAGTTGATTCTATATGAGTTGAGGTTTTTTACGGTAGATCTGAGGATTAGGTACATTTGTGTGTATCAAGTGGGTTCTATGGAAGACGGGGTAATGAATATGGTGTCTCATTGTTCAACGATGTTGCATGCCTATATAATTGTGTAGTAACTGTGCTAGTCACGATAGTGGTTACTTCATACTTGTCTTAGAATTTATGTTAGTCTTTGAGCGGTGAAGAGAGAATTTTCGTTCTGCGTGTGCTTAGTAAAGAAGTTAGTGAAGGGTGTGTGATTTAGCTTATGAAATGTTGTTATATTTCTCTCCTGTAAAGCTATATCTGACGCACTGGATGAGGATCCTCTCTGTTGATTACGAAAGCATTTTTCTCTTTGCTTTGAAATTCATAAAGATTTATACAATGATAATATCTGTCTTATCTGTAAAACATATTATGCCAGCGACAAAGCCCTTAAGCAACATAATAATCTACATGAAATTTTTGGGCATATGCTTGTCCACATTTCAGATAGAGTTTGAGTGAGTTTTTTGGATGGAAAATGCTGTCTCTTTGGTATAATTGTGTGTTGCATAGAATTGGCTTATGAAAAATGAGGACCTTATGCCGGTATCCACGCGCACGCTATATGTGTACTCTTAGTGGGCGGGTTAAATTTTATTTTAGTGACGCTCGTTGTGACTAAATGCAATTTTGTTTGTTTGGGATGAATCATTATCTTAGCGACATGCGTATCGTATGCGCATGGTCACAATTTATGTTAAACAAAACTTTGGTTGGATTTGATTTTGAGAGAGTTGTGTAAGGAAGTTTTGAATTGACATTGGTGATTATATTTCTGCACTTTCATTGTTTGTCATTACCAGCCCAGGATAGAGGTAGTGGATATTAGGGCTCACGGTATCGGAGATGATGGAGGTAGGTTTGGAAGAGCACTCTTTCTCGTAGCGTGGTTTTTTTAATCGTACCGTGTATGCATGACCATTGTTTGTTGCCGGTCGAGGGATATATTGTAGGTATAAAGAGACCCACCAATTGTATGTCTGATTTGTAATGAATGATATAGTATTTAGGCATTTCTAAAGGTGCGATTCTCTTATATAGTAGATTTAGCATCGTATTGTTTGGGTGGTTGGCTCGAGTACTGCTGATGGAGATATTTTTTTAGCGTTTTTGTTAAATGTAGTTTATTTATTTCTTTGTTGTGTATTGTAAATAGGGTGAGTATTGTTGTAGGCGGTGTTCTTTAAGGCCTGGCGTTGTTGGTGGGTTATTATTTATTTCTATTATTTTGCCCTATGTTTTCTGATGTTGTATGGAGTATGATGGGAATGAGTGTGGTTGCGCGAGGATTGTGTTTGCAGTGGCTGTCTTATAGGGGGGAGGGGAGGGAATTGGGTGGAAATGCTAAAAATTTAAAGAGTTTATTTGTGCGTCAGTCTTGTGGTATATGCGTATTGCCTGCTTGTCGATTATTATCGTTTATTTTGTTTTGTTGAGTTCTAGATTTCAGGGTGTTGAGTTTGAAGTGGTTGCGTAATGTGTCTTGTGCGAGCTTTTTGGTACATGGTAGGGTTGGAGGCTTTTTGGATTACTTTGGTGATCGTTATCTATGGCTTTGGTGTAGAGAGTGGAAGTTGTTGTTTGCTGGTGGAGGTAAGTTGGGTTTGATATGTTGGGTGAAATTCTCCCAGTTTGCCTTTTTGAAATTTGTGAAAGTTGAAGTTAGTTTGGGTTTGACTGTTTTTGTTATTTGATAAGTGATTATTATTGATGGGAGATCAGTCACTATTCCATGTGGTGTTGGTGAAGATAGATGGAGAGGAGAAAGTAATGTCAGGGAATGTCTTGTATTGGTTTGTTTGGGGACGGATTCGAGTAGGGAGGATTTTGTAGTTTAAAATGTTTAGTGAATCAGGTTCGTTGAGAATGTGGATTCCTCGGTTGTCAGACAGGTATTCTCTGTACCAAGCCATATGGTAGGCATTGAATTCGCCTCCTATTATTAAGTTGTTTATTATTGATAGGGTTTAAGTTGGGTTTATAATTGTTTGGGCAGTATTGAGATGTGGAAAGGGAAATGTATATGTTTATTTTGTTGTGAGAGATGTTTTCTCTTTCATAGGGTAAATTTTACTTTTTCATTATTAAGGGCAAGATCCAATTTGAGGCCTATTTTGTGCCTCATTTTCAGCCCCACCTAAAAATGGACATAAAATTCGGAATTTTCAGCCGATTTTGACTATAAAAACACCAAAATGTAGCTTTTTGCCCTCTAAAAACGTTGTTTTCCGGTGTTTTTCTGTGTCTGTAGTCATTCTTTCAGAATTTTCAATTTTTCAAAACCCATGTTTTTGACATTCTTCGAATCAACTTCCAGAATTTTTTCCGAAATGACTTCAAACTTGAATATGCATAGATAGGTCCATTATCTAAAATAGGATAGAAGTACATTTTCGATTTCTCGAACAGAAAAAAAATTATCGCAATTTTTCATTTCAAAATCCAAAAAAAAGTGGGTTTGGAAATTGGACAACGCTGAGCACAAAACTCAAAAAATCGAAAAAGTACTTCTGTACTATTTTAGGTAATGGACCTATCTATGCATATTTCAAGTTTGAAGTCTTTTCGGAAAAAATTCTAGAAGTTGATACGAAGAATGTCAAAAACATGGGTTTTGAAAAATTAAAAATTCTGAAAGAATGACTACGG
>JABUQX010073136.1:0-23231 GCA_015478945.1 Trachelipus rathkii
AAAAAGGATAGAGATGATCCAGCAATCCCTCAATCCTTCCTAAAGTGCCTCCTTGTAATGTGCTTTCCCACAGTCTCCCCTCGTTAACCTCTTACTCTCTCAGTTCAGTATACTTCGTACACTGTTCTCTGACCAAAGCTTAAAGACATATACCATTTATAATTTCCTAATCCATCCTAGTCCTTCTCCTATATAGAGAGAGAGAACTAACAATCGAAGCCGTGAGATTACTTCCCAATGGGATAACAATCTAATAAGCCCATTCCTTCTGCAGCCCTCTAACCTAATTTCGCAATTTTCATTCTCACAGACATCAGACTGCGGACTCCTTTTTTTCCTTTATCAAGCTCCTATTATTTCCTGCCATTGTATTTAAGTCTCGCCCTTCTCACATCATTTCCCATTCCCTACCTTTTGATTTCTTTCTCTCCCTATGTGCTGCATATTTGCGTTTCATTTCAGATGGTTCCACAAAGTACTGCCGCTTTGCTGAGTTCTTTCCTCTACTGCTAGTCTCTCCTATCACTGGTCTGCCCAATCGCCCCGTTATCTTCTGTTTGCCCAACTGCATTCTTTTTTTCTTCCTTTTTGATAACTTCTGTTCCAAAAGCATAGTTATTTGGGTGTCCCGATGTTCAAAAATTGGTTTCTCGTCACGTTTGATCGTCTCTACATTTTCCTTTGGCTTGTCGCGCTCTCTTCGCCCATCGTCTCTAAACAGGGCCTTCGCATGGTCGCTCGGTTGTTCCTACGTGCTGTGCAATCCTTTACTTATATTGGCTTGCTCTCTACAGTAGGGTTTTGATCTTCTACATCTCACAAGACAGGCACAGGCACATAGCTATTACGAGCAGTCAACTAGCTCAAGTAAACGACAATATGGATTACACTCGACGAAAGGCACACTATATTCTCTACCCGACACCACAATGCACTCACCTCTCATCCACATTCATCCCTTTCTCTGCTGCAACCCGACCTTATTTAACTGCCACTACCTTTTGCCTCTTCACTATTGCCTTCTTAAATCTCTTCCCACTCCCCTCGCAACCTTCTCCAATTCCCGTCCTTCTCAGCGTTTCTTCTCCTCCACTGTCCCCATACCTCTTCCTAAACTCCTCCACAATCGCAATACACTATCTCTTCCAGATTATTTCCACACCTTATCACTTCCATCTCCTCTTTCTCCACTCTCCCTTACATACCGTCTCCCTTATCTTTGCAAGCGATCCAAATAGGATTCGATAATCCCTCCCGCCCTGCAAAGACATTTATCATCTAATAACTCTATCTATCCTCCATTTACACACACATAATCTAGTAACGCCCTCCCCCCCGTATCTCACTCTTCCATGTATTCTTATTTACTCATTTTTTTTAAACCACGTATTCCCACTATCTATTCTTTCTTTCGGACACAGCAACAACTTCTACAGACTTTCTCCATTAGGCATTCCTCTCGCCTACCTCCAAAAGTCCTATTATTCTTCACCCCACCTCTTTCCACTCCCGGAAATCCAACTTTCAAAAACAAATTTCAATTTACCCCAACCTTTCCTACGCTTCTATTCAGCCTCCCCAAAATCTTTTCAACCTCCTACACGTCGAACAACATACATCCAAAACCACATTACTCCTCCCTCTCCAACATTTCAATTTTACCCAATAAACATAGAATCACATGGTTACACAGCTGCTCACCATTATTCCAACATTCTTTCCTCATAACGTATCTCAACCCTTCCTTCGCCCACGTGCTCGGACGCTCGTTTCAACCCCAAACCCGATCCATAACACACACGTAAACTCTCGCCAAAATTCAATCCCCTCTCCAATTTCCTTTCGAACTTAGTTTTCTGATTTACCCTAGCAATTCACTTTTTTCTCAAACAACCCATATTCCTCCTTTAACGATCCCGTATTACCACTTCTCGTACATTCATTACACCCCCAACAACACCCATCGATAACAGACTCCCTCCAGTCCACATACTTGTTCCCTATATTCTATAGATAATAATTATGAGATAATAATAATACATAAAAATATACAAAATAAATACATCAAATACATAATAATATAAATTGACGAGATACTTGCGGCTCTGGGAGGGACATCATCTCACTTCCACTTCTCGCAAGCAACAACTCAACAACGGTTCTTCACATCGTCAATTTATATTTAAATCGAGAAATCATAATTAATCTCCCATCACTTTAAACCATTTACTATCCTAACCTAATAAGGACTAGTCCTTATATTCTTAATAATAATAATAATGTATTAATGATAATAGTAAATAACACTATAATTAATATATTATATAAAATATAAACTAATAAATAATAATAATAAAATACTACATAATAATTTAATAAAATAAATAACATAATAATAATAACACCATTAATATTCATATCTCAAATAAAAAAAATTTTCATTCAGATTAGAGAATTTACAATTTCATTATTTAATACACAAAGAATACATAGAGTTTTACAATTCTCTAATCGTCATATATTGATTACTGCCAATTATCACAACCATTAAGTATTAATAACAGAAAGTGACTAATGTTTGCCTAGTATTGAAACTGGGTTCCTACTAATTGCAAACACAATGTCGTTCCTTTGACGAGTCCCCAAATGAGAATATGCAATAATTTAATTGATTTACAAATAATAAAATACTAAATAATATAATTATATAAATAAATAATACATAATATAATTAAATAATATAATATAAGTTAGATAATAATAATATAATAATAATATAAAATAATAATAAGTAAGTAATAATAATAATAATTATTACCTTATTTATTATTATTATTTGTAATTATATATTATTATTAATATTTATATTATTACTTATTATACTTATATATAATTATTATTACTTAAATAAACTTATATAATAATCCTTCAATAAATTATTATTATAATTAATCATCTAGATTTATTATATTATTATTATTCATATTATGTTATATGATTATTATATTATATGCGTTTTTATGTATTTATTATTTTATTATATTAATATTATTAATAACTCAACTTAATAGTCTAATTAATAATATAAAATAGTATTAATAATAATATATAGAAATATATAACATTAATAATAAATAATAATCAATAATAATAATAGATAATAATAATAATAACTAGACATTGAGATAAATAAATTAGATATAATAATAATAATCATAATCAAATAATAACTAATAATAATAAAATAATAATAATAAATAATATAATAATAATATAATAATCAAAGTAATTATAATAATAATAATAATAATTAATAATAATATAAAATAATATAATAAAAATAATAAAAATAATAATAATAATAATAACCTCCAAATATTGACACATCAATAATATAATAAAAACATAAATTGATTAAGTGATATGATAATAATGAATTAATGATAATGAAATGTGACTGAAATTCAAAATATCTCAAATGATTAATAATAAAAAAAAAATTTAAAAAGAAATAGACCCCATTAAGAAAAGAAAACCGATCACAGGAATAATAGATATATAATACACACATCACAAAAATAGTACTAATGACATAATAATAATAACTAATAATAGATAAATAATAATTAAAATAAAATACAGTTATAATAAAATAATATACATATATAATAATATAATAATATTAATATATAGTAAACAATCCTACTACTACTCACTATCATAACCAGACTACACTGACTCACTCAACTATAATACACAGGCTACTTCCAAAATAAGACAATCACACTCATACACACAATCACAACACAAAAAATCAACTAATAAATAATAATAATAATAATATATATATATTAATTTAATAAATAAATAATATAATAATCAATAATAATACATAATAGAAAAAACACATAAAGCAGGAAAGTTTTTACCAAATAAAAAATAATAACCATAAAATAACATATATAACAATTACAAAATAAATAACTAAAAAATAAAATAATACAATAAATCACATAATAAAAAATAAAATAATAATAATAAGAATTTTCAAGAATTTTTTTTTCACTAAGTGGCTAATGTTATTATTATAAAAATCATAAGAAATAATAACTTACAATAAAATGATAATGATAATGCCCCCACACATTATTCTTTAACATACATAATAATAATAATACAATAAATGATAATAATAGTAATAATAAGTTAAACTGATACTAAAATATATAATAAGAACAGAATACATGAAACTATTCCTGTACTTATTACAGGATTCACATAATAATACAATAATATAACAACTCCATAAATAATAAATCATACATAACACTAATAAAATAAATATAATAATAATAATAATAATAATATATTAAATTAATAGATAAATAATAATAAATAAAAATATAATAATAATAGATAATAATAATACATAATATAATACACTCATCGTCCAGGCTGGATCATAACCATTAAAATTTTTACCACAAACCAATAAAAATATAACTAATAAATAATATTAACAATATTCATGAGTAAATTCAATAACAAATTTATTCCACTATTTATACCAAATATAATTCACCACTCCCACATTTAAGAAAGTAGATTAAATAATGATAATAATAAATAAAAGAAGATAATAATAATATATTAATTATAATAAGTAAAATAATTAAATTTATTATAAGATAATAATGAAAATTTATACGATTAAGATAATGAATAATGATAAAATAATATAATAATAATCAAAATAATAATTTATAATAATAATAATCGAAAATAATAATCAGATAATAATTATAATAATAGTATCATTATATATTAAATAATATATTAATTAATTAATAATTGATATATAATATTAATAGAATAAAATAATAAGTTAACAGCATTTCAAATCAAATTACTACTTAAAGAAAACACTATTAAAAACGATAATAATAATGACAATATTAATAATAGTTTTTATCTTACCATTTTATTCACCTCGTTATTAAGAATCCAATAATAATAATCCACAATCAACAAATCCCCGTAATTAATAACTCTCACTCACATATTATAATAAAACAATAATATTAGAATAATTATATAATTAATGAATAAAATGATGAAACGTAGATATTCCTTTCTAAGTGATAGATGACAATGCACGAATAATGATAATGATAGATGATAATGATAATCATAATAATGATAATGATAATCGATAATGATAAGATAATGATGAATATATTGATTATAAAAACTATTAATTATTCATAGTCAAAATAAAAAAAATATAATAATAAAAAAAATAAATATATAATAGAAATAAAATAATAAAATAAATATAATAATAATAATAAAATAAAGAGCATAATTAAAATAATAAAAATAACTAATAATAAGGTATAATCAACAATATAGACAGTCCTAACTACTACACTATATATACAACCCTATTTACATGGCATAAGTCCCCACTCTAAAATAAATATAATAACAAATAATAAAATAATAATAATAATTAATAATAAGAATAATAGTAATAAAATAATAATAATCAATATTAATAATACCAACAAAAATAAACAATTAAACAATAAAGCAATACAATTATAAGTAATATATTAATAATTTAATAAATAATAATAAATGAATAATATATATATATCCACACACACACCACAATAATAATAATAAAAATTTAAAAGAACTAATAATATACATCAATAATATAAATAATACATAATAATAACAATAATATATAATTAATAATATATAATAATAATAATGAGAGTAATAATAGTAATAATAAATAAAAAATAATAATTAATAATAATAACCTTAATCACATATTCTTGATTATAAGTCGAATGAAGTCGCACACAATAATAATAAAATAATAAATAATAAGGTATAATAATAATAATAATATAATAAAATAATAAATAATAATCATAATAAAATCCTATAATAATAAAAATAATAATAAGAATAATAATAATAATACTCAATACTAAGTATGAATAAACAATAATAAATAATGAAAAAGATTAATTAAACAATATAATAAGGTAAACATTAGCAAAATAATAACACATATGGTAGCAATAATTGTAATAATATCTATCATAAATAATGAAAAAAAATGATAAATATAATAATTAATAATAATAAATATCAGAGTAAATAATAATAATAATATTATTATAATATAATATAACTAATAAGAGAGAGTACATGATATATTGTTTGGGATAAATATCTAAAATAATCAAAATAATAGATCTAAGGCCATCTTTAATGCATGGCTATGAGTGATAATTCATAATAATAAATTTTTAAACTCTATATATATATCAGTTGAGTAATAATACTAATAATACAACAAAAAATAATAATAATAACAGTAAAAATAAAAGAATTAAAATAATAAGAATAATAATAATCAAAGAATAATAATAATAAGAATAAAAATACAAAAAATAATAAATAGTAGAAGAATAATAATAATAATAATAATAATAATAATAATGTTGATACCTATTTAAAAATAAAGATTAATTAATTAATAGAATTAAAATATTGAATAATTTATAATTTTTAATAAACAATAATAATAAATGAAATATATGAATAAAATAATAATATAACTAATAATAATAATAAAATAATAATAATATAATAATAAATAATAAATATATAATAATAATAATAAGTATAATAATAAATAACAAAAATAATAATAATTGATGGCAATAAATAATATAATAAGAATAATAATAATAAAAATAAATGGAAATCAGGGATTTAGACTCCAAAAGCAATTTGAAGGAAATTAAACAAGAAATAATAAATATACACGTTTCACTTATAATAGAATTTGCAATCAAGAGTATAAGTATCAAAAGACTTCTTAAAATGTTCCTGAGCTTCACCAATAGCAAATATATTCTAATATACGATATATAATATTATATATATATATTATAATTAGTATATATTATAGTATATCATTATATTATACTAGAATATATTAACATATAAAGGTTCGAGTTTTGTTTTACCTATGACCTAAATAGACTACCATAATATAATAAATATATATAGGTATATAACATTAAATGGATATTATAGAAAATAATAATAATAATATAAATACATAAATACATAATAGAGATAATAAGGAATACTAGTCTATACAATATATTAAAGAATATATTGAAATTATCAATTAATAAAATATTAATAGATAATATGTACAAGAGGAATATTTTGCTGATAAAAATAATTATAATTTTAAATAATAAAATAGATAAATAAGTAATATATTAATCAATAATAAATAATGTTAATACGAAATCATTAATTTAAAGCATTAATAATAAATAAATAATAATAAGTAAAACTAATAATAATAGATAAATCATTAACAAAGATAAAGAATGTCCCCCAGAATCCCTTACTCTACGCAAATTTATAGAAAATTAAATTATAAACAAGAAGAATAAAGAATCTGTGAACGAGTGAACGACTCACAAAACCTACAGGAAACAAACAAACATTAACATGCATAAATTAAATAGTCAAGTAATCAGTATTCTAATATAACATAAATATAATAATATATATATATAAACGGGGGGGGAGGAAGATATCGATATATAATATAATATAATATATATCTATATAAGTATACTATATATATACTATATATATATATATACTATTATATATCTATCTATCATATATAGTATTATTATATACTATATATATATATCATATATATAATAATATATAATAGTATTATAACTAGTATCTCGAAAAACAAATACTCAGGAATAACGGAAACATAGTTGGACCTCGCCTGGCTAAAACACTTTTATCGAGGGTTAAACAGTAAAAATAAGATCAAAGAAGCAACGAAAAGATACAAAAGCATAACTCAAGGCAACAAAAGATTGAGAGAATAGTAATACATTCTTTGGACATCCTTCGTTCAAAGTTTGGTTGGAGTTAGGAAAAATGTCAAAAAAAGAAAATAATAATAAAAAATAAAAAAAGGTTTTTTTTTTTTCTGGGGGGAGCTCGAGCCAGCGGAGGTGCACCTCTCATAATATCTACTATATATACAAAATTTGTAAAGGTATTCACAGGGCGAAATGTTGTAGGGGCACTTCGACACGACGGGGAAACAGGGGGGTGAACTTGTTCCATACCTCTAGGGAGGGGAGGAAAGGAACGCCACAAGCGACACCGGCAAATACCTCAAAAGAGCGCGGGTTCTGAAAAACTGCCCGGCGTCTGGGGGAGAATGAGTCCCAACCCTTGTAGGTGCGCTCCGGAAGGCGAGAGACCTCGACCCTGCCATTGTGGCGGTAAAAGCACACACAACCCTGGGGTATCCTTTAAGTTCACACAAAGAACAAAATTTACTAACAGACAAGTCTATTTTATTTTTAACGATACGTATAAAAATGGTAATCTTCTCTAAATAGTATCTTCTCACTCAACTATTAACTCATAATTAAATATAAAAATATTCTTTGTTTTTTTTAGGATATTTTACAAGAAGCTACAGATAAAAAGAACAACTTTTTCCCTGTAGTCTATGTAGTTTGTTGAGATATGATTTATTTTAATTTATTTATTATGTTATATTTTTTTTATTTTACATTTCCGCATACAGGGCA
The DNA here is from genome assembly GCA_015478945.1 of Trachelipus rathkii. NCBI lineage: Eukaryota > Metazoa > Arthropoda > Malacostraca > Isopoda > Trachelipodidae > Trachelipus > Trachelipus rathkii. The sequence goes on from JABUQX010073136.1 coordinate 8,682, forward strand.
ATATATGAATAAATCTACATATATCGATAGTCGGTTTAATTATATTGTAAAGTCTATTCCGGAACGAATAAACTACAACCCTCAGTAATTAATATTAGTTCTGTTGTATTTATTTAAAATAATCGTCATCGGTTCCATCTACGATGTATAAGCTACGCGTCCAACGGTATGGCTGGCTAACAGCCTAAAATAACAACATTCCAATAATTAACTAATAAGTTTAAACGACATATTTATAAAATTTGAATTGATGGAGTTTTAAAAAAATGACGAAAAATTGTATAATTATATTATAATAAAGTATAAATAGTCTAAGAAAGGGAATAAAATGTATTAAGCCCTCTACAACATAAACTACAAATTCGATTAAATTCCCCAACAGCTTTATTTTACGGCACTAAGACGCTGGATACCATAATAAAATAATAATAATAATAAAATAAAAATCATAATAAGGATTAATTAATAATACATAAATATATAATAAAATAAATAATATATATAATAAAAATGACTAATATAATAATATAACTAATAATAAATATAATAATAATAATAATTATATATAATAACATAATATAAAATAAATAAGGTAAAAAAGAATAAGAACTAATTGGATTGAATAAATAATAAAGAAATAAAAGAAAATGAACAAACAAAAGGAAAATAAATAGCCAAATGTTGTAATAGATAATAATAAAATAGATGGAATCTAGAAACTTATCTAACTAAACATAATACCAACTACAAACAAAAAATGAATAGATTATATACTAACATTAATCTTCAATTAAATAATCATAATAATATCATGAAGTCATCATAATAACTAATGATGATAGAATAATTGCAGATAAAATAATAAATAAATAATACATAAATAGATAAATAAAATCAATACAGATAAATAATACATAATTTAAAAGATAGACATAAATATTAAAGAATGACATAATACTAATAATAAAAAAAGACATAAAAAATCATTTAAATAAATCAATAAATAGTAATATTATATAATAATAAATAAATATAAATAAGATAGCAGACTATTATATTCAACGAATCAATAATAAAAATAATAACCTAAATATATATCAAATAATAAGAAATAATATAAAATACTCACATACCCATAAAATAAATAATACAAATAATCTATTATTAATGATAATAAACAAATATAAAAACGATCATAATAAATCGATGTAAACAAGAAACATCAAATACAACTAAAATGCCACAAAACACAGATTACCAATAGGAACAAAAAAAAATAGAATTAAATAAATACATATATAATCAATAACACAATGATAGATAAAATACAATAGTAACAATATTAATAGATAACTTATATATATATAGCTTTATTTGAGTTTACTTGTAAAATAAAGCCATACACATTAAGTAAACAATAAATAGATAAAAAATCTGTTAGCTTTGATTTTTAGAGTTTAGCTATTGTAACAATGAAATCACATCACCCCACACCCAAACCCAAGAACAAAATAATCTTCATCGTCATTATCAATACATCTCACCCAAGAGAGCAAATAACAAAATACCCGATATAGACTTATAGAAAAATATATAATAAATAGGCTTGTTATCTTTAGCTTTTTCTATAACCTAATTAGAAGAGGATAATTAAATAGAGCAAATTTCTCCCAGATTCTAAAATCATCTACCTTTTATTTGTTAATTATGTGAAATTTAAAGATATTGGAGTACATGCATATTTTGTAAGTAATCCCTTTGTGCTGCATAAAAATAATAGCTACAACAATGAATTGGCATGCTCTAATTTAAAAATCTGTAAACTTAATTAAAGTGACGTAAAGAAAGGATATATTCAATGACTCATAGAAAAATATTATTTAGTGATGGTTAACAGTTCGAACTGAAGCATAATTTTGCAATCCAAAATAAAAGAGATTTGAGAGTAGCTGAATGTTAGCTAGCTTAATTCCAAATAGACTTAGGAATGACAATATTAATGATCCTGTGGGTGTTTATCCCATACAACTAACCACCACACTCCCACCACACACACCAAACATCTTCACCAAATAATACAAACAATTCAATTTAAGACTAGTAAAATGAAAAATAATAAGATAAAATAATAATAATAAATATAATACACACATTAATATAATAATAAATAAACTACATTAATAATAATAAGTAAGTAATAAATATACTGAATAATAGATAGGTAATATAAATCCAAAAAATCAAATAAATAATTAATATTATGAAAGAATGATTGTATTAAAAAGTTAATATTATTTTTAAAAGAAATATTATATAACCGTAATACTAAGTATTAATATTTAAATATTAATTCTAGATTAATAGATTAATGTTAATAATTAATATAATATAATATTAATGATTAATATTAAATATAATATACACATTAATATTAATATTATAATAATAATAATAAGATTATATAATAATGATTATATAAATTATAATAATAATACATATTATAATACAATAAAAGGTAAATTATTTAAAATAATAAGTATATAATGAATAATAAATATAAGAATATTGGAACTCTATGAATAATAATTAGAGAGATAGGAGCTACAAGAGCTCGAATCATGAAGAGTATTGGATCTCTTAGAGATTTCCTATGCTTCAGCAAACCAACACGTGTGCCACATTCAATATTTATAATGTAAAATCGCACCGAAATAATAATATTAAATTGTTATATGAGATTAATGAAATAATCCTAACTACTTAAATAAGAAGCTAAATTTTATTCCTAATTAAACCAAGAATAGAAAATATTAATGATAATATATCGATAAAATAATTAGAAAATAAAAATAATAATAATAAATTAATACATAATATAATAATAAGTAGATCAATATAGAAATGAAATAATACAATAATAAATAGTGATAATATAATGAATAATAAATACTAATCAATTATAATAATAAAATAGAATGGAAAATAATAAAAAACTAAATAGTAATAGATATAATAATGTAAAATAAAAAAATACATTAATAAATATTCTAATCAAATATAATAATTAATAATAAATGTCAAACTAATATGAAATAAACATTTATATTAATAATAATGTCTAATTTCAATTCGAAATAAATATTCAATTTTCAGTATAGTAAATGTGTAGTTGCTGAAATTTATATGTTTTATACTTCAGACTGATATAATAAGACCTCGTAATGCAGCAATTGAGAAAGGATTTATTAACAAAACTAAGCAACTATTTAGTGTACGACGAAAGGTCTTCTGGGATGCACCACTATAAATACAGGAACATTACATCAAACTATCTCACTGATTTTATGCATTTTTCTCTCCCAAACCTTTTCTAGAAAATTGAAAATGGCCTGATGCGTGAATTGATCAAACACAAGTGGTGCAGTAGTGCCCCGTTATAATTCCCAAAATCAGAATACGTTAAAATAATATACCAAAAACTAATAAATAATAATAAATTACTAAATAAATATGGAATATAGTCACATATCAGTCACACAACAGAACAGACAACACAGAAACAGTAATGTGTGTCCAAAAAAGAAGTTTTTTGAACATCAATTACTTAAAAAAATAAATAACATTACAGGGCCAAATATGCTACATAAAAATACTCATTTATTTGTACTACTTAAAAAAAATCTAATGAATTATGAAAGAGAGAAAGTACATAATGAGAAGATTCATTTATGAATTTATGATAATGTATTAATTATTAATAGTAATTGAGTTATTATTGATGTGAGATGTTGAGAGAACCATGTATAAGAAAAAGAACAAAAAAGGTTACTAAAGAAAAATTGCGCAACAGGCACAAAAATGAAGTTAACAAGATAATAAATAACAGAAAAAAAATGAAGATAAATTAAAAAACTTGATTATCTGTAAATGGCAAGTACAAATGTTAGTTCGTGTTCAGCTATAATATTAGGAGACAATTATATATATTAAATAAAGCATAAAAACTATATATAGATATAAAACTAAAATATAAGATATATTGTATTAATAAACATTAGAATAGCTACGATCATATAGTATAATAGTATATATTATATATATACAGATATACTTGAGGAGGAAGAGAGCGAAAAATACCTATCTAAATAAAATAACGTATTATTTATAAATAATATTAGGTACTATATATACTAATAAAGTACCAGTGACTACGGTACGATATTTCAATGGCTAGCATAAAGTATGATATATTAGTATAATAAATAAGTATATAAGGCATATATAATATAAAAATGAAAGTGTAGTATTATAGGATAGAAGGGAATAACACCATATATAGTATTAGTATATAGTGAGAGTTCTCGTTCTCATCGAAACCCCTGAGAGTATTTTGGTCTTTTCCTCTAGTTTTGACTTACTCGGTTTGATAGATTTCCAGTAATGACCAATAAAATTCTACAAATAATAATCTATTTAAATAAAGTGAGTAAAGTTATAATGCCGACTTTCATTGAGATAACTCATAACGCAAATACAAAATCAGAAGACATGCTCGGGAGAGAATAATCTAAAGGAGTCTATTATATTTTTACCAAGCTTCTTGATTTTGGTGTGAGAGTCAAGAAAACGAGATATAGCAATATCTTAATCTCTCTTCCATGCAAAATTTATCCTTACTCAAATAATTTAAGCATGTGTTAAGAAAACTAAAGAACAATTGTAAAATTATAGCGACTAGTTACACCAAGTTAAGGGTACATAGATATAGTTACGAGATAATGTGACTAAGATAGATAGGTAGTAGTATAATATAAGGTGTAAGTTAAATAGTATAATAGAGATAAAGTATACAAGGGAACATCCATTATAGACTATTATATAATAGATATACTATTATATTATAATTATTATAATTTATGATATTTTGTATTTATATATATTGCATATTATATATATTATCATATAAACATACTATATATTAATATATATTAGGGATACCTATATACATATAATATAATACTAATATAATATATTAATAATAGATAATATTATTAATAATATTATAGATTAATATACATGAATTATATATCCCCCTCCGTAAGATATAACTGATGCTTTATCATATAAATATATAATATAAGATTAATAAATAAAGAACTAATAATATATAATATAACGATATAAAATTTTTTTAATATATCTTCACTACTTATGTAATAGCTAATAATATAAATAGGTCTTCAATAAGTTTCTAGATAGTATAATGAGACTAACACACATAATCATATAGAGAACGTATTATAAGTACTATCAGCTCATATATAGCTACTGAAACAGAGCCTAAAATTAGCATTACCAAGGATAATCCAATATGTGGTAATTTCTATTATCTTTTTTTCTATATATTATTTCACTCTTTAAACAAATTATGTGCTTTATACTGCATTAAGAACTGACGGAATATTCTTTGAACTTTAATGTGTTTTAAATAATAGATAAATATAATTAATATTATACAATAAATCAATCAATAATTTCAAGAAAATCTAATAATTAATTATTATTATATTATTAACTCACTTAATATTATTATTATATTATTTACAAAATATTATATTTAATTATACTTTTATTATATTTATATATTAAATATTATTATTATATTATTAGTAATATATTGATGATAGTATAAATCCTCACACACACATATAAATATATATTTGTCAGTAAATTAAATTGTCTTTTAACACTCATTATTTTATATTCATTGGATCTTTCAAAGGGACAAAAACCCTAAGGCCAAGACAACATTTTCAGATACTATGACTGCGTTACGATACAAAATTACTTTCTGTTATATAATTAAATGGTATATCATTGAATTGCAAAATATGGACCTATTCAATTATTGTACAACTTTCACACAAGTCACTCACGTAATGCTCTATTAAATAATGAAATTGTAAAGGTCTTCTTAATGGAAATGAATATTTCTTTGAATAAACTTATTGTCTCATTATATTTATTTTATTATATCTATTGAGTTATACGACTTATTATTATTATTATTATTATTAATTCACTTATTATATTATTATTATTTACTCCTCTTTATTATATACTTTATATAATTATATTAATTATATTTTTTATGTATTATTATTTTATATTATTTGATACTTATTAGTATATATTATTATTATTTATATTATATTATAATTATTCAGTTATTATTATTATATCATTACTTATTACTTAATTAAGATGACATTAATTAGTTATTTATCTAAGAATATAGACTAGCATTATATACAGGTCAAAAGAGATTATTCACTATTATACATAAAACATATTTTAATTTTAATTATTTTCTCGATTAAATATAAAATTAGAATTGAAACCGTGTTGTTTCGTGTCTCCAAGAAAGAAATGGGCCTCTGAGAGGACATTTTCTTCCTTGAGCCATATTTAAAGTAATTCAATTATTAAATATCTAAAAATTCGAAGACATCATTAAATTTAAAGTCTGTTATATATACAATAGAAATATTATCTACACCTAACTAAGCCTTAGTTTATTTAGTTCCTTATGATTAAGCTAATAATATATCAAATATAATCTATAATCACATAAAAAATTCAATAAGTCAGTTATAAAATTATTATAAAATACAATAAATATGGTATAAATAATAATAATAAATAATAGTAACAACAACATTTAATCAATATAATACATTAATAAAAATAAAATAAATAAAAAAATAATAGAGAATAATGAAAACAAAAGTAAGTAATACTACAATATAATTAATAATAAAATAATCGAATAATAATAATAATAATAAGATTTAAGATAGTAATAATCAGAAACTCTATAATTATTATGAATTGTCAATTCAAAAAAATTCGCTCAATGCATCTTACAATTTTTCATTATTTAAATTAACAAAGAAGGCACCACATAAGTTTTACAAAAATATTTAACATACGTCCAATTACTTGTTTGCAATGTATTATTAAAGCCATCTAATTATAAAACAGAAAGTAATTTTCCTAGTAACTTGGAAAGTCTAACTAATGCAATTGACAACAATGTGTACCTTTGAGATCTTGCCCAAATAAGAACTCAAGTTCAATAAGTGAGTTTAAAATAATAATAAATACTGGAATAATAAATAAATAATAAAAATACATTCAAAATTAAAATCTAAATAATTATAATTAATAATTATTGATGTGTAGAATGTAATAATTTATGAAGGATATAGAAATTAATAAAAATAATAAAAAAATAAAACACACACACATCATCACACACAATTAATAATAGATAATGTAATAATACATTATAATAAGAATAAGATATCATATATTACTTATTATTATAATTATTTATTATCAGATATTATTAGTATCACTTATTATTATTATTGATTATATAAAACACATTAAGAACCCAACGAGAAAAGTTTTATAGAAAAATAACAAAAAATATTTTTAAAAGTATATTATAATGTATATAAAAATTAACAAAATTAAAAATGATATCTGTTAAGCTAAAGTGTAGGTGTTTCGTAAATAATTATAGGAGAGTCAGATGTATATTATAAATATAATCGTATATATAATAAGTTAATACTTTAGTAAGTAATAATAATATTTATATATAATATAGAATAAGTATATATTACTAAGTTATATCTACTAATAGTCTAGTATCGGATAGTATTTTTTCTTAGCAATTTATATAGAACAGGTTAGTCATATTTTATATTTGGCCACTACTATACTATATATACTATATAATATTATATATATATATAATATACGGTAATAATATATACTATTATACTTTGATTATAGTATATTATAATACTATATATATATATATATATATACTACGATAATATATTATAATATGTATATATTATCATATATATATTAATATATATATAATATAATATAACTATATAACTCATATAATTATATTATATTTATATTATATATATATATCTGATATAATTAATACAGATAAATAGATACATATATATATATATAATTTATACTAAGTATAGCTAGTACCCTTAAATTGTAAATCATTGTGCAAAACCTAACACTCGGTTTTTATTTTAAAACATCTAAAATATTGAGTAAGGAAATCTTATATTTGGAACAAGGAACTATAAAAGTTAAGCACGTTCATGGAATAAAGACACAAACAAAATAGGCTAAAATGGGAAGAAAATAGAAAAATCCTTTTAAATTTCTTCTCCCAGAACCTTCGCTTCCAACATATACATTAAAAGGAAACGCAGAATTAAAAAGGAGTCAATTCAGGAATAAGGTCATGCATCCACTCTTATAGAAATAAGAGAACTCCATCGAACGGCAAGAGTAACATTAGTTGAATTAATCAATTTGTTCTTAATACCAATTTATAAAATCATTATACAATAGTCATCGCAAGACCGAGAGAGAATCCAAAAAATCCTCATCAGAAGAGGGCAATAAGACGGCCTATATATGGTACCATCGACCCGGAAGTGGAACGACCACAGCTGAGCTGTCTATAACCCATTAGCATTTCACCATTAACTTTTTATTAACGATCGATCTTATTAACTCTTCTCTCACAAGAAAAGTTGACGTTGCGAATGAAAGACACAAACAAATGAAGGCTAAAATGGGACTAGAATCTCAATCAGAACAATCCTGAAAGATTCACTCAACACAAACGAATATTCTGGCATGGATTCGGACTATCGATTTTAATTGTTCACATTAAAATTGTATATACGAACTTTTAGGTCAGATTCTGTTTTTTAAGTAAGCATTGTGATATCTTCCTTTATGGTATGGATTTCCTTTCATCATTTTAAGCGGTGGGATATTTGTCAGAACATCGATTCTATTGGCTTCTACTCTTACGAACTCAGATTCCTTTAGAATGCTAAAATGTTTTTGCACTCCTTATTATCATGAAAAGAAAATCTTATCCAAATAAAGGAAAGTTAACATTCTCCAAAGGCAAACTTATGCCTCTACTTTATAGTCAAGCAATGTTTTCGTAACTTGAACAAGCTATTGAAACTATTTCTGTGCGCCCGTTGATTTAAATGCATGGATGCATTTAGGTAAACGCCTTAATACTGGACATTCCTTGGAATATAACAGGTCGAATCCTCGATTGTGACCCCGTTTTAAACTCTGTCGAAGTATTCCCAATTCTTGTCATCAAAATAGTACTGTGTACAATATTTTTGATAATTTAATGCAATTGCAAAGGTGTTGTAATTGTTTGCTAAAGTATCTAACGGATATAACTGCGGCAAAAATAAGATCAAATATACTTGTTGTTATGAAAGGACCTTGTCAATTTTATGTGTAACAAATACTGCATTTTTTATGTATACCATTTTAACAACTGTTGTATCTTTTTGCATTCAAATGTTTTATAAAACATTTGCTTAAGTCATACAGGTATATTAAAGCAATAATGTTTATATTTGAATGCACCTTCATTTTGTATAAACATTCCTTGTATTTTATATTATCAATTTTAACAATTTTGTATTTTTAATGCATTAAAGTTTTGTATGATTAAGTGTGTGAATTTAATAATAGTACATTCAGATATCTGGAATGTCTTTGTACATCATCACCTTTTTGATTATCCGGATTTACGAGTACCAAAAACATATATAAACATATAAATGCGGCATTTTTTTGGATGCCCCCAATAGTATTTTGTTCTAATATTTTTCTTTTTATATTAAGTATGATGATGTGTTGATATTGTTGGTATTAATCATTGTATTCCTCGTTTGGTTAAACTAGTCGTCCAAAAAATTTGTAAATTGGTCTTTTTATTTTATACTATCTCAACTTTGCGTAATGCAAAATTTTGTTCAAAATGTTTTATGGTCAATACCTGTAAAATAAATATGCCACTTATGTGAAAATACTCAGTCAGGATTAAATCAGAAGACACCGGGAAGAAATATAATAGACTAACTTAAGACACTCTTTCAGAGATCACCTAAATCAAATTACAAAAAACGCAGAATTCAAAAGGAGATACAATATCAGCGAAAAGTCAGTGAGAACTTATCCTTCATTCAAATTAGGAAAGTAAAAATGAGTAGAACCATAAGCGCTGGCACATCGGAATCCTACCATATTCCATTCTGAAAAATCATTTGTTTTTAATTAAAATTTATAAAGCCAATACATGCCCTATCATATAAGGCTACATCAAAAAACAATAACCAATAAAACATCATACAGAACTACAATCAGACACAGGGCCATAGATTTAGTATATATAGTATGCTGGCTAGTACTTATATAGCAGCTATAATGTAACTAACATAATATATAATATACTATACTATTATATTAGTAGCATTATCATATATATATATATATATATATATAAATATATAATATTCTAATTATATAATATATGTATATATTACCTATGCATTAAATTAATGTTTTACATAATAGTATAATATGATTACAGAACGAATATAGTAATACCTATAATATATCTAATATACATATATTATAATATATATATAGTAAACAATAATACCTAATAATATATACTATATACTATATACTATATTTATAATATAAATTAATATATAAGTATATTATATCATATATATAATATATAATATATTATATAAATATATAGTAATATATCTATATATATAATATATATACTATATAGTATAAAAAATTATATATGACATTATAGTACGATTATATTATAATATATATCTACTAGATACTAAATACTACCTAAGGAAATATTATATGATATACAAAAATATATTGCAGTTAATTTAGAAGTATTAATCATTTCTTTTATGGTTGAGGAAAGTATTAATGATATAATATATATATATCAGCAGATAGATAGAGATCATATATATAATACATATACTTATATATATATATATATATAACAGCTAAAACCAATATGGCTATAATACTAAAACTAGTGTACTAAAATAGCATTTGGTTATCTGTTTTGTTTGTTCTTTTAATTCGAAACACATTATTTTTATTATTTTTAATATTATTATTTTTATTATTTTATTATTATTATTTTTATTATTTGAAGCACGCACGAATGCTTGTCAAAAAGGTTTGATAAGAGAAATGAAGTTTATTTATTTTATTTGTAGAATTTAAATTTCCTCAAAATTTATATTCTATATCAGCTCCACAATAAAAAGAGAACGTTGGAACATAGTTCTGTTTGCAAATTAGCCCTGAAATCTATTTTGTTGCTAGAGTGAATAAATACATTTATATATGGGTTTGTGTAAAATAATAAGGGTTTATATATCAAATTCATTAACAAATGAAGCTGAAAGACATCATTACTACTGTTGCGTTCTAAAAGTACTGTAAAAATGGGACTGCGGCTCACATACAGGAAAGTCAGCAAGTACTCTGAATAAATATTACGTAGAATTTAGGCACACTAGATATGGATAGATTGTATATTTGTGTGTCTGTATTGCATAAATGGTTAGATTTTCTGTCGATCATCGTCTATATGGCTGTATTGTATACATGGTTTGATTTTCTGTCGATCCCTTGTTCTAATAATATGAAGCAATTTTCTAGAATAATTACTATCTAGAATACGTCAGTGCATTCTAAGTGCGAATTTTTTAATAAAAACCAAATTCAAAAATAGTTATCATAGTTATAATATATAAAAACAGATAATCACTATTAATTCTAGAATAATTGAGGAGTGTTCTGTAACTGAGACTATGATGGAGAATGTTATCCTTTATTGTCAACTGTAATATAGACAGTAAACCTCTAGTCAAGTTGATTGCGATTTAATTAAATATTCTTATGTGAGGGCTTTGGTATTTTTCAAATTTATATGATCTTCAAGCAAATTAGTTGCCTATAATAGGGTAGAATCGTTGTAGTTACAGTTGAAATAAAAATCTGTTGATAATATAATTGCTTAATTTGCCTTAAGAACTTCAAATGAGTAAATTTACATTAGTATACATATAATTGTTTACGATACTTTCCTTTCAAGACTTATAAAGAGACAATAAAATATATTTAAAAAAAAAAACAAAAAACAACTACATTACTTCCACATTTTAAGATTTACAGCATTCATGATTCCATTAAAAATTTAAACAAAAGACTGCATTAAAGTAAATTTTTTGACCAAAAATAAGAATTATTTAATATATTCCATATAGCAAGCAGCAAAAAGACAAGGTTTTGAGACTGCTCGGGACGGGAGAATATGAGCTTTGTTTTTTCTGCTCTTGTTAGTCTCACTTAGACGTAACTGAGAATATTATTGAGGTGCTTTATTGCTAATGGACTAAGCACCCAGAATCGGCTATTCCTCTGACCAGTCGCAGTATCTGCCGTAGGCCAGCTTAAAACCAGAAACCCTTCTCGATGGGTCTCGCTGACAGGACGTAAAGTACCTTACTTTGCGAAGCTAATTGGGAGGAGATAATTAATTTTTAAATTATCTATTAATTATTAATTTAGATAAAACTAACATAATCATCAATTCAATAGAAACTTGTAACTTCGTTTTTGTCTGTTTATAAGATGGCAATATTTTGTCTAAAATAGACAATATCTCTTACACTGATTATATGTATAATATAATTAATAATATATATATTATATATATATATATATATATATATATATATATATTATATATAATCTAATTATACTATATATAATATATATAGGGTATGAGCCAAAATATTCGTACTATAAAACTCGCCAATATTGTCGAGCATTCGCTGCTTGTCGGTGGGGCCATAATATATGTTTTCATATATATATATATATATATATTATATATAATTATTATATAGAGTATATATATAATTTTTTTATATATATATATATATATTATATAATATATATATATATATATATATATATATATATATATATATATATATATATATTATTATTATATATATATATATATATATATATAATATATATATATATATATATATACCTTTCATATATATATATATATATATATTATGGATATATAAAGTGTATCTACTTGACCGTAGTTTCAAATATTAATAGTAAAAAAGCCCTGGGTTATTGATGAATAACTTTCTTAAATTTTATTTTCTCATATCGCTAGACAACATTATCAATGAACTAGTTTTTCGAAAAACAATATTTTTCACTAAGGTATGCCAGCTTTCGTCTCGTCTTGAGACCTCTTCAGGCAAAAGGGATGGCAACTTTATGAGGCGTCCTGTTGTGAGATTTGATCTAGTTGGTCGTTTAGTTTTTTATTGGTGTTACTGAAAAATCTGGATGTTTTTAGGAATTCATTTTGAATGTAGGCTATTTTTACTTCGCCAAATTGTTTGCTATAATTATTGGAATTATATATACAAAATGATTTTATTATTTTACTGTTATTGGTATTGTTGATATTTCTGATGGATTGCATTGCATTGATAGAGTGGTTGAAATTTCTTCTATGATGGGTTTGTATTATCTTTTCTTAAATCCAATGTATGTTGATATTTCCTTCTTGATAAATCAGATGTTTCTCCTATGTAAGTTTTGTTGCATATTTTGCATGGTATATGGCAGGGGTTCCCAAAGTGGGTGCCGCGGCACCCTGGGGTGCCGCCAGCGTGTGCCAGGGGTGCCGGCACATTTTTTCAATTTTCACTAAAATTTTGGAGTTAAGTAGTACAATTCATTTTCCGGTTGGGAACGAACAGGCACCCGAAGGGCAATGCGTTAACTGTCATAAAGTTGTTGCTAATGGCTGCTTAGTCCCATCCAAATTAAAAAGACATCTGGAATGCAATCATTCTGATTTAGTGCATAAAGGTGAAGAAATCTTCAAACGCCGCGCTTTATCTCTTCAAGCAGGTTCATCTGTGATGGAGAGAATTTCTAAAAATGAAAATGAAAACGCAACTGAAGCTTCATTTATTATCAGTTTACATACTGCAAAAACTGGAAAACCGCATACTATTGCCGAGACATTAATTAAACCTTGCCTGAAGGATGTTGTTAGTTGCATTTTAGGTCCAGATATGGCCAAGAAGATTTGATACTGTGCAGCTATCAATTAAATATAAGCAAGCGAATTAACACAAATTTCAAGAGACAGTCGAGAATGAACTTATTAGAAGATTGAAAACTTGTGAATTTTTTAAGTTTACAGCTTGATGAAAGTACCGATGTAGCGGGACTTCTGTTCTTCTTGTGTTTTTGAGGTACCCATTCGGAATGCAAATAGAAGAGGAACTTTGATGAGCGAAGTGCTGAGACTTAAGCACTGGCGAATGAAAATTTTCAATGCCATCGAAAAAATTTGCTCCTGGAAAATGTTTTGGAGTGGAGCAGTGTGGTGCAAAACAGCAGTGTTGAAGCGGCCGAAACGGTTGGAAAAACGGATAACGACTGTCTAGGGATGAAGCAAGTGGCATAAATCACCACAGCAGCCACTGTGTCATACATCGGCATTCCTTG
>JABUQX010073137.1:0-18187 GCA_015478945.1 Trachelipus rathkii
AACGGAAATAAGGGGTTAGGAGAGATGAGATGTGATATGAGGATGGGTTGGTGGTAAAGAAGCGGTGTAGAATGAAGAATGTTAAGCATGTCATGGCCTTTGGTCTATCTTAAGTGAGAATGGAGGCATTCCAGAAGGAAGTTTGGTTGGTAAAATAAAGAGTTTGGGAGGCACGGACCCGGGGATACGGGAAGGTAAAGAGAAATTTCCCGGTGATACCGTGAGATAAGTAAGGTAGTGTTAAGAGCATGGTATGGAATACATAAGGAGATTTCAGTGAAGGGAGGGATGAACCGGAGTGTAAAGAGGTCAGTATTGTGTTGGAGCCTAGGCACCCAGATACGAGTTGGGGTTGGAAGGAGGATGGGTTAAGTGAGTGCAACGAGATGAGGGGAAGTGTGAATGAAGAAATGGCGTGAGTGACGTACCAGCTTACCCTTTATATATCTTAGTGTTACTTAATAATCCGTCTTCAAAGCCGTAAATTAAATAAAGTGTAGTAAACATAAAATTAAATAATAATATAATTTATCATATAATATATTATAAATATATTATATAATACGTATATATATTATAAATATAATAGCATTATATTAAAATTAAAGTATTGAATATAAACATAGTAGTGATATATATATTATATAGTTATAATAATACATATAATAAGAATAATATTAGATAATTATATATATTTAGTATATATATATAATACATATTCATTAAATATATATACCATCTATATATAGATAGAACGGATATATATTATATTAAAAGATAGAGGTACTATCAGTACCCTTATATACCTATAATATATATAATATATTTTATATTATAATAAATATTATTATTATACTATATACTATATATATATAATATATATATAATATATATATATATAATATAATATATTATATATATATATATATATTCCCTAAAATTAATAGAATTTTTTTTATTAAATATCAAAAATATAATATAATCGGAGCACTGACTGGGTGGGTTGTACTGTCAGAAACTTCTAGGCAAAGGGTGTAACCTTTAACTAATAGGTTTACAATAAACAACTGGAGCAACCGTTGAAATTAAGTATATTAATTCCCTGATGGTTGCTCTACTAGCATGGAATTAAAGCAACTGGAGCCCTGATATACCTTATCCAAGTGTCCTGGGTAATCCCAATAAATAAAAATAAGTAAATAATAAATTGCTACATTGACAGATAAATTAATGTTATACTATAATTAATATAAATATAATTGATAGGAATAAATATTAATAATAAGTTAACTGTTAATCAAAAAAACATTTAGTTGGCCTACATTGCCCTACTTAAATTTAAAAATAAAAGTTATATACATAAAAAGAAAATTTGGGACGTATTGAATTCGTTGAGTCTTTATTATCGAAGCCTACCTGACGAAAGAAATAACCTTCTTTGGTTATGATCTGTTCAACCCATCGAGGCCTCCGCTAACCTAGTATCATAAAACTATGCTAATTACAGCGTGAACTGGATATATAACCCATATTAATATAAGTATTTAAATTAATGATCCACGGTATTAGATAATTTATACTCCTGCCCATCACTCTTCACTAAGTTCTAGGGCCTACCTTAGTGAATCCAACATTGATAACGATATATATTTACATAAAATATTCAGATAAATAAATATTTCATATCTTCTCACCATTGGCAGTCTTACACTTGTATAAAAAGCACATATAATACTTACATGCTTTAACGATAAGCAGTAATAACGCTGGTGTTAAGCGAAATAATACTCGCATGACGTCGTCAGGAATCAAAGCGTTTAGCGTAAACTAAAAAATTGGCGCTAGAGATAATGAAGCTAAGGGTCACTGTATAGTATATATATATTTCCTGATATATTGCCATTGGAGAGAAAATGAAAAGTGCGGTTCACATATTAGTCACTTGTAATTTTGCTAATTTATATTTAAGCGACGGCTAATTTGGACTTAACTGATACTTCAGGACAGCCAAATATATATAATATATTATATGAAGTATTAAATCATTATCATATAATATATTATAATATATCAAATATATATATAATTAAT
Source organism: Trachelipus rathkii (assembly GCA_015478945.1). Taxonomy (NCBI): domain Eukaryota; kingdom Metazoa; phylum Arthropoda; class Malacostraca; order Isopoda; family Trachelipodidae; genus Trachelipus; species Trachelipus rathkii. The sequence goes on from JABUQX010073137.1 coordinate 2,092, forward strand.
ATAATAACTATAATATATATTTATAAGTGAATATATATAGTATCTATTATAATATATATAATAAATATATGATATAAATATAGGTAATATTTACCTAGTACTATATATGTATATATATAACTATAACATTATAGATTACTACTATGTTATTGTAAGAACTACTATATATTACTGTTATGGTCTATGTAGACTTATCTTTTAATAGTATTAATAAGTATTTATATTATCATTAATCAATTATATATATATCATAGTACTTGGTATTAAGTTTTGGTCAATGTTCAAGCTACAAGTTGAAACTATGATATAGCGCTTAATTTAAGGTTATTAGAGAATTGAGTGTTCCTTACAATATGTATGATTATTTTCCTACTTCTATTTTACAACGTGTAGAAGGTTGTAATCCTCCGAACGTGAGCTCTTGTTTGAGGTTTATATCTATTTAATATCGCAGGTTAATAAATGTCTTGTATTTAATTATAAATTAATGTTGTGATTATTATGTGAGCTATTATTCGTACACGTAATATTTTCCTAAGAAAGAAGCTACATGTCTGTGTCGAATTGCTTTAAAAGTGATAATCGGCGGTGCTTGGCGAGCGAGTGGCTTATTCCCATCAAAACTACAACCACACTAAACATAATGGACGTGTTCGACTCTACTCTGTTATACTTGTGTAGTTCAGTTCTCTTAGTTCAGCTCATTACTCTGCTATAGATGTTCTTATACCCACTTTCCACAGAGAGTAACCGTTTCCACAGTACCGCCCCTGCAGAGCTGACGGCCTAAAGGCGCCTCTAATTCTCAGGTACGGAGGATGGGCCTACGGCGCACAATTTGACGGCCTTCTGCTCGATATGCGTTCTCTATAAAGACGCAGGCGCCTGAAACTCACGAACAAGAGGGCAGAGATAACGAGGAGCACTGGTGCTTCGGAAGGTGCTAAGGAGTGGACAAGAGAGGGCGAGGAACGAGAGGAAGGTGGACATCTGCAGTACGTAACTTGTGGAAAGGCATACATGGCAAAGGTGGTGTAATGCGGAGGGCTATATAACGAGGCGGTAGAGGAGAGAGGAGTAAGAGAAAAAGGAAGAGACGATCTTAGTCTAAGAGGAAGACAAGTAATGGTCGCTGCAAGATGGAAAAGAGTCAAGAGGAGACGATGAAAGGAGGAGAAAGTAAGCGGGAGAAGAAGGAAGGGAGGCTGGAGAGAATCTGGTACACGTATAGAAAGCATGAATGTGATCCTAAAAGGAAAGTCAGAATTTGGATTATCTTTGGAAACAAGTCCAAACTGGACTGTCCAGGTATGATTTCTCCTTCAAAATAACAGGTCAGGTTTTGAATCTCATCGAGTTGTATATTACTTCGGTGCGTAGTGGATCTGATGTACTCATTGAAAGAACTTTCTCTCTTCACGAATTAGACTGGAAGAAGTCCTCGTACTATGGGTTGGAGATCAGGTAGAACGTCTGTCGGCCGAGAGCTATAAAAGCCTCAGCGTCCAATAACAATGGGATAATAAGTATTTAATATTTCGGTAAGGTGCTTAGATGAGAGTGCAACCCGTTTTCTCTGGCGTGGTCAGGGGTTCGGAGTAGGGTTCCCCATTGAGTATAGCCGCGCGTGCCTACTACAAGCGAGTGAGATATGCAGGGTGGCAGATTCATTGAGTTCTATAATTAGCTATATGCTAAGTAAAGATATAAATGTAAGAATGAGTGAATAAAAATGAATCTGTCCTTAACAGTCACAACGGACGAAGTTGTAAAGAAGCCTATTTAAACAAGTCTGCAGCTACTAATCACTTGAAGATCCTCCATAACGTTGCACCTGTGTGTTGAGCAGTTAATTTATACCCAGTATACTATAAATAACCATAAGATGTGTGAAAGAAGTCCCAAGTGTTCGTGGTCTGTGTGAAGATTTGTGCTTCATGTAATATATGAAACGGATATATAAACTACGCAACAAAAATCCCCAGTACGAGAAAAGCGAACTGGAGCTTGAAAAGAGATTCTTATCTACGAATATATATCTCATTTCAGCATAACGCATAATATTCTTTTTCCAAGAGGAAGTTATGATTCGAGAATCTCACGACCTTAGATATAGTCACCTGCTTCTGACGCTCCTATGCGTGAGTGCATGTAGAGAGGAATGCCAAGTACCAAAATGTCAATGATTTCCAAACATTTCGGCACCAAGAAGCTTTACAATAGATTCAGCTGTAGGCACAGCTATGGAGACGGATGATGCGTCACCGTCAATTCCTATATGTATATGCATACCTATCAATTAACACGGTGAGTATGAATATGCAGCATTGCTACAGGAGAAGGGCCGCAGATAGAATCCGAATCCAATGTCGATTGTGGACTCTCTCAAACCGGCTTAACCCCCTTTCTAGGAGGCAAGAAAGTTCCCTAACTAAAAATGTATCACGTATTATATCAATTTTGACAAAACTTTTAAGAAGCCTCGGGACAATCACCAATATACAAGGCGCGGAACCCAGTTCGCATACGTCTGACGTTAATACTTTATAGGCCCACAAAACAAGCCGTATTAACCAGTTTGCGTGATAAGCCTCGACGGCCAGGGTGAATGAGAAAGACCGATCGTGAGTACGTCTATCTAATCTGCCTTTCGCCAGAAGAATTTGCGCCCAAGCTGAAAATGATGAGTTAGGTAAACACTTGGTTAGAGGCCTGGTCACACATAGATCTACGCTCTCCGTATTGTGTTCTCTGTGGAATAAGATTTTGAGACTCCATCTTGTGATAATAGAACTGTTAAGAGAAGAGAGTCCGATTGCTCTTGATTTGATTTCTGATAGTAAATGTTCATGCCCTTAACACGTTGGCATGGCCTTTGGCGTAAGCACATATAGTCTAGGTAATAGGGTATAATTAAGAACGATCTTAATTTCACAATCCGTAAGAATGAGAGCTACATACACCAGCGATGAAATTATCCACCATCCGGAGATGTGCACGTAATGTCTAGACTGATATGAGCTAGAGAAACACGAAATACAAAAGATATAGACGACGAGTTCACCCGAGGGGCAAATTTGCCACGGTTCAGTAGCCGTGAAGTCACACAGTGTTGCACAAAAAGTGATCGCTTTTGTGGTACGAGTTTTTCAAGATGATAAGTGGCCGAGAACTAAAAAAAAACACCCGTCCGCTTAATCTCAAAAAAAATACCCTAAATACGTCGTAAACAGAACCAAACAGAACTATCCTAATTTAGCCTAAACAATTACCCAGACAAGGCAACTTAAGAGGGCCCCATTGAATTACCGAGAGATTGACAGCTATTATCTGCTAGCGTGGCACCGTGACATGAAGATGGACAAAGTGGGCAACCAACATAAATTCGCACGTACACTTTGTGGGAACTGCTGAAGCACCGCACCAACAGCAAAATCGGAGGCATCTACTTGCACTCTCGCTGGTGCGGGTATCGATGGGGATGCGAACTATAACCAAGATGCGGGAAGGCGAGGCTTCTTTGGAAGCCATCAAAGCAGAACTCTGCGCTAAAAAAGCCGAGAGGAGACGCAGTCCTGATCTATTAGTGAGTTAGCACTAGCCTTTCATCCACCAATGAATACGGCTTGATTATAGGTACGACCTGAATGATATGCGGTTTATAAAGCGAGGCCTAGGAGGCTGCCGAGCATTGATATTCAAAACTGTGGTAAAAAAATATTGTGATCATTTCTTCCAAGATATGTTACGCAAGTTTTCCTTGTATTAGGCGGGGAGAAGAGAAAGTGACTCGATATCGACCTGAACAACGGTCTTACAAGAGGGCAAATAATAACTGCACATCTAACCTAGTACTGATGTATAACAAGTAATTGTAAGAGAAGACGCGCCGATAATAACCCACTTGGATAGGTATTGAGAGACGAATTCCCGCATCATCCAACCTACCCAAAACGGCACGTAGGTGATCCCATATGTTCTTCATGAGAAGGGAGGAAGCGACTAAAAAAGACCATCCACAAATATCCCAAGCAACTAAAGGGAGGCCAACGAGAGTGAGTACATAGAAATCGATGAACCTCTGAAGCGACTGTGGCTACATTTTTCTTAACAAACCGAATGGCTAATCTTGTATACTCAAAGAGAGCCCAAAAAGGGGTGTAATTATCAGCTGTCTTGGGAATCGACCTAACGAGCCCACACGGGTACTCATGATGGTAGGCTACCTCGAATTAAGTCCAATAGATAGAAATAAAAATTTGCCAGAATAGCAGGTCGGGAAGTGAAAAAACTTTATGTATATATCGGTACAAAGGGTACCCCGTATCCGGTGTTAAGGTGGACAGAATTCAATAAAGCCCAAAAAATCACTAACACACAATAGTCACTCCAATCTGCCCGTGGTTCACCTTCATGAGAGACCATCAAGTGTAGGCGGAGATAAAACCAATCAACTATTGGATAAAGGTATGGCGCACAAATGCCAAGGATATTGCACAATTGAATTCAAAATCACTTACGGCCTTTGGCGGCTTTTTGCGAGAAATTAATTTAATCTAAGAGGAGCGTAGCGAGAAGCCTTCGTAAGCAAAGGTGGCCTATGGGCCAGTTAGTCTCTATATACAAATATAATAACCCTGAAGTTCCACAGACTCGCTTAAGAGGGGGTGTCTTAGAAGAGCAAGTAGAATCATATAAAGAAGCGAAAGGTCCTCCTGCAGGATAAAAGAAAAAGGGAAAGATCACTATACCGTAAACCGGCGTGAACAGTGAGAGCGGAGATAGCACCGGAAATGCACTATACCTTACTCTAGAAGAACTATAGGATACTCAGGCCTGAGAGTACAGAGTAAAGTTATCACCGTACAAACTATAAGACGCCTTATCATCGATAAAAGCTAGCCATAAGATTGAAATGACATAAAAGTCAGCGCCGAGGATTGAGGCTGTGTCACCACTTCAGCGACGCCAGTAAAAAACCCACGGAACTGGCGCGGAAGAAGATCATATCCAACCGTACCAAAACGCTCTCCATATACCCGTAGGAATGGAAGAGCGCCATTAGCTAACGAGAGCAAGATGTGACTAGGCCTGAAAGATGGGATAGCTCGAGTCTTGAGAAAGGCGTTTGTGTGTGGTAAAGTATATAATCCAGAATAGGCTAAAGCGCCGGAACTCGAACATCAAAAGGCACACTAGTTAAATAGTAGAAACTGATCGTTATTAAGATATCGAAAGAAACATGCCTGTGTTAAGTTAGACTGAAAGGGGAAGAAGAAAAATCACAAAGCACCTATCCCAGTCGCCCCATAAGGAAACGTCGGTTTTGCTAGCTTCGAGTTTCACCTGATAGATTAGGCTTAACCAGTTAAGTATGAAAAGGACGCATCTTCTTGGGCATCCCCCATTACCATATGACCGTATAAAAAGTATGGTGATATATTAAACAGCTACCCATAGGATTAACTGGAAGCCTGGTGACGTTAGATTGGAAAAAGTACAGAAGGTGAACGAGGACCTGGCGAGAAGGACCAAAGTTTGGAGAAAATAGTGATATCTGCTGAGAGTCGAAAAGAGTGTATTATCTTATTAATAAATGGTCACCTTATCATACCATAGCTAAAGGAGAATGAAGGGCCGTTATATATATAATCGCCATAGCCAGTTTTCAGAACCTAGAAACCTACGGGTAATCCATAAGAGCTTCCGAATAATATGAGGGAGTTTTATAGCTTTATAATATGCGCAAAGGCGGTTGAAAGTAAGAAGGCTATTGGTGTCGGTATAAATACTAAGGAGGTGAGCCTGATGAGGTCAGGACAAGTAGAGGCGGTTGAGGAACAAGAGGGGGACGAAGGTGGCTGAGTTGCTGAAAGTTACTGGGGAATGTTGGCGTGAGTTGTAAGAATGGTTGAAATAAACGGCGAGTACGACGAATTGCAAGTAAGTAGGTATAGAAATAGATGAGGAACGTTATATAGGCGTAAGAGTGTGGCACCTAAAGGCTCCACCGAGGCGCAAAATTCTAGTTCTATTGCAGCTTGTACGCAAACCTCAGTGACGTGAGGACAACGTCGGGTTATCTGATTTGCAGTATATTATATATACTATCTGTGTAATCTAATTTTACATGAACATCTATTCCTGGAGGAAGAGGGTGCGAATTAAATTCTCTTCCCGTGTGATGAGTGCCGCCCATATATATCATATATATATATTATAAGCATAACCTAACCAGCATCCCTACCGTAATCATCAATCCGAGGGTTTCGGGTCGCTACTATCATAATAGAGATGCTCTTCTCTATAAATGTCAAGTATTCCAAAAATATATAATGTTCCTTAACTCTCTTGGTAGGTAGCAAGTACGGTGTATAATAGTGTCGATATAATAAGGTACTATTTTCTTTTAGCTGAGTGTTGTAAGAGTGATTATAAGAGTTTCCTAAGTTGCGCCTATATATAAGTATATATAAGTATATATATAACAATTATTCACCTTATAATGTTTGGAAGGATAGTACACAAGATCTTGGTAGAAGGCATTAATCACAACTCTCGAATACCTCCTCTCTATAAGTATTATACTACTTCGATGATCAGGAGCGCTTAATCTATTTACATATGACAGGATCCCCAAATACCAAAACTTCTGGAAATGATCCATACTAACCTAGTTATTATAAGTGAGCTGTCTGGAAGACAGGTATTATGCAAAGTAGAATGCTCACGCCAATAGCATTTACTATATTAGTGAGGTTAGAGTTAAAAGATCAGAACTGTAATTTATAATGAGTCAGTAGATAAATATGGCATGAGATACCGTAGTAATGCATACAATTTCCACAACTTATACGAGGAACACGTTAAAAACAACAATTTAGAATTTGAATGATTACTTTTCTGAAAAGTGATAGCCTGGCGGCCACTGTAGCATAAAATAATTTAATCTACCACTATCTTATATTTAACTGGACCGTAGAGGGTGGCAATAAAAGGTAATCTAAAAGAAGTACATAGACTGAACCTTTACGGTAACAGGATCACCCCAAGGATCCCCAAATACCATATATGCGACGAATGCTGGATAGCTGTTGCAGAACCCTAGAATTAAGGGAAAACTAACAGTATTATCAATATGATATAATATTATATATGAAAGAATTATATATTTCTATAACTATATTATATATATATAAACTATATTATATTATAAGATATATAGATAATATAATTAAAATATAATATTAATTAATATATTAAAATATATATTATTATCTCAGTCATCATATCTTCACATTCCATTCACTTGGCAACGGGTGGTGTCAGTCATGAAGGAATTTTATTATCATAGACGCTCTAAAAACCGTTTAGCACATTTATGTGATAGAAGAATAAAAAATTGTTAATGAATAATTTATATTATTTTAAAGAGAAGGTATAAATAAATATAAATTTGTTTTAATTTGTACGCTATTTCAATGTTGCCAAATTTATTATTATTCCAGATGTATATATAACAATGAGTTTAATGAATTTTATAAACTTAATATCAAAATATGTACATAAAGGTAAAGAATTATATTTGGATTTATGGAGTAAAATGAAAAAGAACATTGATAAAATTATAGTAATTATATTATATATAGTACCTGTAGGCGTAGTGATAATATGAAGAAGTGATAACATAAAAGTCCTTATAAGAAATGCAAAGAATAAGAGATAATGTATCTGATGGAAGCGATATCAAAAGAGATATAAATAGAAGAGTGAAATTTGAATTTAAAGGGGAAGAAGTCCAAATGGTCGAAAACGAAAATAGTCGACAGGTCCAATGGTCGATCACAATGAGGTGTATATATAGAAATATGAGTTCAATCAACCATATAAAAATTATCAATAAAAAATAACTTAAAAATTTAAGTAACTTAAATTATCGTACCATATTTAAGCGTTTAAGTTTTTTTTTCCTTTTATTCTTTTATTATTAGATATTTTTTGGTCTTTATTATTTGATAGTCACGTGACTTACGGGATGAGGGGTATTTTATGCTTCTAAGCACGATTACGAGCGACAAGTTGTCTTATACCCGTTAGTGTCTCCTTAAGGATACGGGTTATTAGAAGGTATACCACAACAAAGGGTGTGCTGCATTGAACCACAATATTATCAGATATATATAGGATATATATATTATAAGTAGATAATAATTTGATTAAAATTTAATATATTACAGATTCTACGAGTTTATAAGTAAATAAATTATTTTAAATATTAAAAAAGTTTAAAACTATAAGAACTTTGAAATTTAAATATATGATAATGAAAGTAGGTAATTAAATAAATTATACTAAAATAATTAGGTAAAAAATATATAATATGTCAATTAAAAAATAATTATTTTAAATAAGAGATTTAATGTACTATTTAGATAACAAGTTTATACAGATCACGATGGCGAGTTATTAATCTGTCAACAGAATAGGTAATTAAAATTTTAACAGTAAAAAGGATTATTTATGTTGGATCAGATCAGAATATAAAGGTATATAATTAATCATATACAATAATATATCTATTTTTAAATCTTTTTTTATTTTATTAGATTCACTATTATTTTTATATATATTATATTTATTTATATTTTTTTTTATTTTAAATTATCTATCTCACTTACAAGTAAATAAAATGACTCTGAGCATTATAATCAACTATTTTTCCCGTTAAGTATTGGAACTTATATCACAAGTTATTACTTATTCCGTTAGTGCAAGTATAGTTAAAATGAAAAGGTATCCATAAAGATGGCCGAATAAGATAAATGTAGAAGCCCCAAAGAGTTAGAGGATGGTGTACCTGGGTTCCCCATTATATGCAAACCATCATGTGTTCACACCTTTCACTTGTGTCTAATCTCGTCCTTTAGACACCTGATTGACTTTGATTGTGTGTGATCTTCTGTGAAGCTCTTTTTTGAAGAAAGCTTGAAGCCGATGGGAACATCACGCGTTTTATAAAAATAGCATGTATAAGGGATAAGTAAATCAAGGTTTATTCAATTTGATTTATGATAATTTTATATTACACCATCGTTATTTAAAAGTAAAGAATCTTTACAATTTTTACTACCTTAAGTACAGATAAATTAAATTAAGTAAAATATATAGTCGAACACACTGTGACGATCAGCCCATATGATTGGCAAGTTCTTACTAGTATTACAATAGACTCCGGACATAGCAGCCTATATTCTTCCATTATTATTGGCCCCAGCACCTTAAGGAGAGTTTGTGCGAGGATTATTTTGTACTAGCAATTCGCTAAACGCGTTTGTGAATTTAAACCTTAAAGATATCGAGTCCTATAATAGGGTACTTAGCGTGGTTCTTCGGCTGGTTCTTAGCGAGATTGAACCTGGGTGCTTACTTTAAAGGAAAAGTACCAGCATCAATTTTTTAACAGCCAAATCGAGTATTTATTTAGAATAAGGTTATATACATAAGAGAGAGGTAAAGCTTTTAATGTTTTCCTTGGACGTGAAGTCTGATAACAATTGGAACGAACAATTTAATATTTTCCACCCGTTCATAATCTTTTACTCCATGGCTAGTCGAGATATTCTTGGAATGCACGACAATACCCCGATCCCATGTAGACAAGTCAGTTTTTTTGTGCGAGAGACTTAATCTTGTAAGATTATTAATTAAATCTAATCTATTATTTTTTTCAAGTTCTAATGATTTTTCCTTTTAAATTTAAGAATCACCAAACCTTATCTCACTTACATTGTAATATTACCTTGGCTTTATTCGTTTTAGCATTATGTTAACGTAAACAGCAAGTATTTCAATGATTTGTGGGAGCTCTGTTTTTGAGTGGATAAATTTATATCCGGTATTTTTCATATTTAATTTATTATTATATATTAATTCTGTAACTAGCTATGTTTAATTTACATCTTCTATATGGACAAAAGGGAAGCTTCATTGCTGTTTCCATTCACGAAGAGGCAAAGAATTCCCACATAAACTAATTAAATACCGATTGATCAGAATTCGGATACGGGCTTGGAAGCGTTGTAGGGCTAGTTCCAGCGAACCACCCGCCTCACAGAGTATAGAAAACCGAACACATATAATATATATATATATACATCTAAACATAGGTAAGCGGTGTTCGGCTCTACCCTTAACTGTTTAAGTTTCAGCGAAGCTCTGTAATATAATGTTTACCTTGATTCCAACTTCCAATAAGAGTAGATACCTTTCCTAACATATAATTATATATATATATATATATTAATATTATTATACTTATATAAATATATTAATATATAATATATAATATAATATTATAGATTAGTTGATGTATTTGATGTGTTGATTAGAAATGATTATATATAATGGTTATGTGAAATATATAGTGGTATATAAGTGTGTTGTAGTTGATATGATGATGTGTTGTAGTTCAGTGTGTGTGTGTTGAATTAGTAATGTGATGTGTGATGTTGTTAGTTGATGAGTTACGTGAGATTAGTTTATTAGTGTTTGGAGTTAGTTATTTGTGTATATATAAGTATAGTTTATTTAAATATATAACTATTCATTTATACTTATCATAAATATAATATTTAGTATATAAATAATTTATGCAAAATACATTATTATGCGAGGTGGATTACTAAATCATTTTAAGCATTCATTCTACAGAAATAAAATCAATTTTTCCTGTAACATCAAACACATAGTTAAGATCGTCGTAACAAATAAACTATATTTCAACAAATATTATTATTGATGAAATGTATATAATGAAATATATTATTATTAATCTAATTACATTATTATTATTATATATTATTATTTATTATTAGTTTCTTTATTCTTATCTATTATTATTATTGATATTGATATCGATATCGATACTTTATATAGAAAGTATAATATTATATTTTATTTATATATATATAACTCCGTTACTTAGTTAGTAACAACGGTAACTATGTTTTTGAGGAATAGTCTATTGAAATATACGATAGCACTCGTAACATTTTATATTTCATGTAACGTCACTATCACGAGAATCAATTCCATTATTTGTTATTTTCATTAGTATATCCGTTATCTTTTTTAGTTCTTGTAATAATTTCATCAAAGGCTTATCAGATCAACTGTAGTAACTGTAAACAAGACCCAAAAATTTCTAGCCTAGATGTAATGTAGTAAATTGTAATGTCTTCATCCATTTACGGATTTTGTTAAAGGTTCCATAAATCTATATTTATAATAGAATTTATATTTTGAAAAACAAAGCATGATAGGAGCAATAATTAATGCTCGTATGATGTTGATTAAGTAATAGAAAGACAGATCTAAATAGGAAGTAGCTTATTATGCGAGTATGGGCATTCGCTTTAGAGAATCTATATACTCGCCGCGCAAGGAGACAAGGTTCACGAATCAAACCATTGTACACCCCTCGATAATTTTCTGTTGCACCTATGGAAGGCATTCACAATCAAATGTTGGGCCGAACACTAATACGAATCTCCCTGAGCCCTAGCAGAATGAGTGTAGCAAATGTTTGATCCACTACGCCAACGACGAGACAAACTAAGAGAAGACACATACCCAGGCGACGAGACTATGCTGTATCTAACTGCGATCAGAACACCATTAGCAGAGCATTAACTGACGGCATGTTGCTTAAAAGATTTTCCTGTTTAACAAACTCTCAGGCATTGCGTACTACCAAAAGAGCGTAGCGGCCATACACGGTACACGAAGACAGTAGATTCTAGGAAGGAGTTATACAATTAAACAACATATCCTGAAATTTGGACATGTGAATTTTGCTGGAGGATACTTAACTCAAGGCGAGAACCCTTCTCGTATGACTGAATATAATACAAAGAGATAGATCAACATGGGCGAGAGATCAAACATTGGATACATGATTAAAATGAAACTTAGGACCACTAAACATCTGCGACAAAGTAATACATTGTAGTCGATTACATTATATGTAAATACCTGTACTAGATATGATTCATTCAACCCGTCAAGTGCTGAGGCGATTCACGCTTTGCCCATCTGGAACCCTAGCCAGATATGGAGGCGTTATGCAATCATATTCCGGGCTAAAAATGTGTTCGTGCTGTATGTATGACAATGACCACGTATAAATCTGTGCCCCAGCTGACGGAGAGAAGATCCACGCATAATAGCTTAGACTCGAGAATGAACCGCAGCGAGGAATAAACTATATAAAGGAATTGTAGAACTAGCAATGTCTCACCATAAAACGAAGAATTCTAGAGTGATTACCATACTTGACCTCAATGACAGTGTCTTAGCCTTGTTTGGAACACACTAAGTCGACAACCCGAGTGAAGGAGGCGCGCAGGTTTTATGAAAAAACCAATCGAGTGAGTAATCAATTCGGTGACACTTTTAGCTTTGGCAATGACTGCAAGAAAGGACAGTAAGAAGAGATAATTTTACTCGATGTGTCTATCCTGTATTGTCCTCCATCGTGGTTTGGGCGTAAATTGTTTGATCAAGGACACTGTGCAGCGGTAAACAGGTCACAATCTGCTAAGCTCTTCGCGCGTCTACCAGGATTGCCGAATCCCAAGGATGGTGTAAATATCAGTCGTCTTCGGGTTATTCTTCCTCATCACAAAATACATCTCTCACTTTAAATTTGCCAGGTTACGTTCTGCCATTTCTTTATCTATATATCATCTAATATATCATCTTACTATCTTAATCTTCTTCTCTATCTCTCTATTATCTCTCATTCTATAATCATTATACTACATCTTCTCTCTACTATCTCTCTAATATCTCCGTATACTCTTCTATACTCATCCACTGTGTAGGCTATATAGTACTTTGATATATCACTATCTCCTCTAGTATATTATATATATTTTCTTATCTATATTAAAACATTAATATTCAAATATGAAAGTAAGTGATTAGAGAAAAATAATGGTATATAGATTACTAATCAGATTTTATATATAATATAGGTATAGGGTACCGTATATTAATATCCTAATGCCACATTACCTAGATATAGGCTTCATTAGCTTAATAAGGGCCTATATTTCGATTTACGAGTGAATCCCATTTACGTGAATAATAAACTTGAAAGAATGTTCTACCTACTAGGATACCCATCTTACAAATATTTCGACATACGAGAATATCCGACTTACGAAAATATTCGCTTTACGAATATATCTTATTTATGGGAATATTGAACTTAATAATAGAATACTCTTCTGACTACGATATTCGAATTACGAGGATATCCGGTTTACGATAATATTCGATTTATGAGTATATCCTATTTATGGGAATATTGAACTTAATAGAATATTCTTCTGACTACGATATTCGACTTATAAGTATATGTTTTATATATATACGAAATATAGTATATGTATAACAATAGTATATATGTGAATAATATATATATATATAATATATATATAGTGAAATATATATATATATTAATATATATTATAATAGTTGGTATACGTATATAGTATTATTATTTATATATATATATTTCTTGATTACTTCTTCTTACTTCAGGTCCCAGATAGGCATATTAGCTGCCTGTCAATTGGCGCCACTCTCCCCTCCCCCTTCCTCTCCAGATGTTCCAGCCACCTCAGTTTTGCTTTTCTATCTTATTTCTCATCGCACATACCCCTAATCTCTCTCTCTCTCTCTCTCTCTCTCTCTCTCTCTTCTCCTCTCATTCTCTCCTCTTCTCTCCTCTCTCTCTCTCATTTCATCTCTCTCTCTCTTCTCTCTCTCTCTCTCTCTTATATGTTTATTCCTCACTCTATCTCTTCTGCTCTTTCTCAGCATTACCCTCAAGGGCCTCATCTCCGTTGTCTGTATTCTGCTTCTTGTAACTGTTTGTTGTCCAGCTCTCCGCACCTTACATAAATATTGGAATCAAAATATTCTCAAAAATTAATCTTTTTCTAGTAGGGGGCACATTTTGATCATTCAGCAAAGGATAGGAAACGTTCACTCTTCTTCCGTATTTACCTATCCTTTCTGCGATACCCTCTCCTACTCCTCACCTATTTCCGAACACCCTTCTTAAATGCTTAAAACTTCCTACCTCTTTTATGTTACTTCTGTCAACCTAGATATTTAAGCCTTCTCTCTCTCTCTCTCTCTCTCTCTCTCTCTCTCTCTCTCTCTCTCTTCTCTCTTCTCTTTTCTCTCCTCTCTCTTCCCTCTTCTCTCTTTTCAACCTTCCTCGAAACACACATACCACCTTTCAAGTCGCTCTACCACATCCTTCTCCTTCACGCTCAAAAAAGCGATATCGTCTGCGTATGCCAAAATACCTCATTCATTGTTCTTATCCCCTCCTGCTTTAAAATTACATATAACCCTATCTAAATACACAATAAATATCATGGTCCATAACACACTCCTCTGCTTCACCCTCGTCCTCACTTGAAACCACTTTTCATTTTCATGTCCCGTCCTCACATTGCATATACACACCTCGTACAAGCTCTTAATTGCATTCATCATTCTTCCCGAAACTCCATATTCATTCTCCAGACATCCTTACAACCTATCTCTTGGTACCGAATCAAAGGCTTTTGGTAAATCCACGAAGGACACGCTCACCCCAACATTGAATTCCCACGTCTTCTCCACAATCTGTCTTAAACTAAAGACCAGATCCGCTGTTCCCCTATTCTTCCTGTACCCATGCTGCTGCTCCTCCCAACTTTGCTTCTATCCTCCCTATCAGTTTTCTCTCTATCAATCGTTCATATACCTTTATTATATGATTTATCAGGGATATGCCCCTGTAATTTTCATAAATACCAGAATCTCCCTTTCCCTTATATATCGGCACGATTGTTGTTCTCCCCTACTCTTCCGGCACTCTCCCACTCCTTCAGCACCTATTAAGCAGCTTTGCTATATACCTCTTTGTTTGGGCACTCACCTCCCCCACCAGCTCTATACTCACACCATCCTCACCAAGCGTTTTCCCGATTTTCATCTTTGCAGCAACCTCCTCCAATTCTAGCTCTGTAAACTCCTCCTTCTCCACCTCTTGCAGTCGCAAATCATCCCCCTCCCCCAGCACTCTCTCCTCCCTCTCCACATTCAACAAAGACTCAAAACATTCATTACATCTTTTATTTCCTCCGCCGTCACCATCACCTCTCACTCCTTATTTTTTGTGTTATTTAACTTCTTTTTATCCTTCCATGATTTTTATAGACTATACAACAATCCATCTTATTTGAACCTCAATTCCCCCCCCCGCTCTCTCTCTCTCTCTCTCTCTCTCTCTCTCTTCTCTCTCTCTCTCTCTGCTCTTTTCTTTTTTTTTTTTTCTCATTTTTTTTGATTAATATTCTACTCTCTCGTTTCCGGTGTCCTTCTCCATACTCATGTTCTCATCTTTTTTGTTTTTTATTTTATCGCTTAACTTACCTTCTCCGTCCACCACGGTGTATGTCTTTTCTTTCCTCCTACCATCCACTCCTCCAGCACCTCCACCTCCTTCAAACAAAACCTCTTCAACCTTGACTACTCCTCTCCATTCCCCCCATCCACTCACTTTTTCTATTTACCATTCTTTCTGTATTCTGTTCTAGAGCTAGAACTTGTCCTACCTAAGAGACTAAAACATTGTGGTTGTTTTCTCTTTAACTTTCGCCACTATCATCCGATGATATGCGTCCAAAGAAACATCAGGAATTACCTTTACGTTATTCACTATTCTCTTATCTGATGAAATGAAATAGTCTATCACCGATCTCTGGTTAAAACCCCTCCTATTGTTTCCATCTATATCTTGTGTATGTGTGTGTTTCTCTGTTTAAAAAGATATTCACATTCTGTTGTTCCTGACATGCAAATCTATCAATCGCTCACCTTCCAAATAAATATCTCACTTCCTCCGTGTTAGTCCAATGAACCCTCTCTCTCTCTCTCTCTCTCTCTCTCTCTCTTCTGAAGTGGCGCACGAAACGCAGCGTTTACGATTTAAATGCGGAACGGTTAACACCACCCATTGAACGGCGAC
>JABUQX010073138.1:0-18049 GCA_015478945.1 Trachelipus rathkii
TATATAAGGAGCGATTTTTGTTTGGCCCCCCCCGAAAAAAAATTTCTGGATACGCCACTATATATATATATATATATAGTATATATATATATATATATATATATATATACTATATATATATAATATATTATATAATATATATATATATATATATATATATATATATATATATATATATATATATATATATATATATATATAACAACTCCCAGGAAGGACTTTCGCCCTGTCAGTTGGTCCAGCATCTTCTTCTGGCCCGAAACTCTTAACCCTAGAGCACTCTAGCAGACCCACTTCTCCGGAGCAATGGTTTCCAACACCAGTCCTAGAGTTAAACACTCTCAGGCTAGGGTTTCCGCTCTTTTAGTAGAAAACTAGCTAAGCATGCTTCTTTCTTCATAGGGCCTCAAAATTTCGTTTCTACAGAACTCTTCAGAAGGATCGTTGCTTCTAGGTTGTGGCAGAGGGAATTGAGAAGGAGGAGGAGGGGAGGAGGACAATAACAATGACTAATTAGTAATTACAATATTAGGTAGGTTTAATAATATATTTATATATTTTGTATATATATATATATATATTAATATAATATATAAATATATAGTATTATATAATATAATATATTATATATCATATATATATATATATATTATATATATATTATATTATATATATATATATATATATATATTATAATATATAGTTATATATATATAATATATATATATATACTATATATATATATATATATATATATAGTATATATAATATTATATATAAATTAATATATATATTATATATTATATATAATATATTAATATAATATATATAGTATATATATATATATATATAACCAAAATGTTCCAAATTAAATGAATTTATTTTTTAATCTGCCAAACTATTTTGTACATATCAAAGACTAATACTATTGTTATAACATTGTTTTTTCAAATTTAGGGATTCAAAACAAAAAAAATATCTTTAGGGGTTGTAGTCCTCTAATTGCGGAATTGCCGGAATTGCGAATTGTGGAAAAATTGGGATATAAAATTAGCGAATAATTTAGGCATTCCGCTAACTGCAATTCCGTAAACTTTTTTCAAATTATCGCAATCGCAAATTCCGCAAAATTTTTTGGTAGTCCGCAATTGCGGAATTGCGTACTTAAATTGCGGAACGCCCCATCCTCTATATATATATATATATATATATATATAATATATAACTATATATATAATTATATATTATTATATAATATATATATATATATATATACCGGTATATATATATATATATATATATATTATATAATATAATATATATATATATATATATATATATATATATATATATATATATATATATATTATATATATATTATATATATATATATATAATATAGTATATATATATACTATATATATATATATTTATATTATATTTATATTATTAATTATATAATTATATATATTATATATAATATAATAATATTTATATAATATTATATTATATATATTATAATATATATATATAAATATAATATTATATATATTATATATATATATATAATATATTATATATATATATATATATTATTATATTATATATATTCTATATTCTCCTTTTAATTTTAGCAAGATGGAGGCATCATCAAGGATATTGATTTTTGAGGGGGGACAATCCTGCAGCCCATTTTTTAACCGTAGTTCCTGACCAAGTCTCAACAGCTCCTCATAGTTTTCGGGCCTTGTGATTCCAAGGAAGCCACTTACCACTGCAACAAAGCTGTTCTAAAGCTTGGCCATTTCTCTCCTAGTCAGCTTTTTCGGAGTTTTCTTGCACTCTATGATCTTTTTTATATGTGGTCCGACGAAGACACCGTTCCTGACCCTTGCCTCAGGCAGATTAGGGAAGAAGCTTTGTAGGTAGATTAAGGCTGAAGATTCCTTATCTAGAGCTACCAAACTGTTTGATGAGGCATAATTTTATGTGCAATGGAGGAAGCGATATTTTCTGGGGGTCCCAAACAGTGGTCCCATTTGACATTGTTCCTTTCCTACACTGAACTCAGTCCGCTGTCCGGCCAATCCCACCTTTGGTAGTGCTCTTGCGGAGGCCCTAATTTCCCAGAGACAAAGATAACATGGAAATTCGGTAAAGTTGCTTTGGAGACCCATCAGGAAGGCCACCATTTTGAAATCTCTGATAACTTCCCAATTGTGTTCTTCATATTTCAAGGCACTTAGCAATAACTTCACGTTGCTCTGTTCCTCTTCGAACTGCACCAAGTGAGCCAAGGGAAGAGATGGATACATGTTCCCGTTTTAAAGTAACACAGCTTTGAGACTCTTTGATGAGCTATCAATGAAGAGGCGTCACTCGCAGGGTTACAGGCAGTTCCAAGTGCCTCAAACAAACCTGTCACATTGTGGTTGCAAAAGGCAAAGCCAATCATTTGACTGGTGAAAAAAAGGTTGAAAAAGGAGTTGATGGACGTTTTTTTTCTTGACTTGCGACTTTCACACATTTCATGTAAAAAATCCACTCCTGAGTCTTCTAACTCAAAAAGCTCGGCATGGACTTTGGTAGAGACCAAGACTCTGAAAGCAAATCGTTGATGGCTTCTTTGTTGGGAAATATGAGGGTTTGCCTCTCCTCAGCTACACTATATTCAGGGATCAACGACTTCATCATCCTATATTCTATGTATTTCTTAATCCCCGGTTCAGTATTCTTCACCATTGCGCGCGTACCCTGTTTGGACCCTTACGCCGACTGTGAGAGGGAGGAGCACGAGGAGTAACTGACCGCGTGGAACAGCAGAAGTATTTCCCTGGTTTTTTAGCATTCGTTAACCGGCAGTGGTCAACACTTTTGCACGCTCATCTGCTAGGTCCAGGATCAAATCCCAGCATGGTGAAAATACATCGGGGGGTATTATTACTATGAATATGATTGCAGGTTATTGCAATTTCTATGTATTTTCTTAATCCCCGATTCCTATATTCTTCACCATGCGCGGTCCCTGTTTGACACTACCCCGACTGTGAGCGGAGGAGCACGAGGGAGTACTGACGCGTGAAACAGCAGAGATTCCCGGGTTTTTCTTTTAAGCTTATCGTTGGCGTAGTGGTTCAAACATTTGCACGCTCATCTGCTAGGGTCCAGGATCAAATCCCAGCATGGTGAAAATACATCAGGGTTGTTTTATTACTATGAATATGATTGCAGGTTATTGCAATTTCTATGTATTCTTAATCCCCGGTTTCTAGTATTCTTCACCATGCGCGGTACCCTGTTTGACCTACGCCCGACTGTGAGCGGGAGGGCACGAGGAGTACTGACGCGTGGACAGCAGAAGTATTTCCGGGGTTTTCTTTTAGCTTATCGTGGTCTGAGTTCAACACTTGCACGCTCATCTGCTTGGGTTCCAGGATCGAATCCCAGCATTGGTTGAAAATTACATCCAGGGGTGTTTTATTACTATGAATATGATTGCAGGTTATTGCAATTTCTATGTATTTCTTAATCCCCGGTTTCTAGTATTCTTCACCATGCGCGGTACCCTGTTTGACACTACGCCCGACTGTGAGCGGGAGGAGCACGAGGAGTACTGACGCGTGGACAGCAGAAGTATTCCCGGGTCTTCTTTTAGCTGTCGTGGCGTAGTGGCGTCAAAACACTTTGCCACGCTCATCTTGCTAGGGTCCAGGATCGAATCCCAGCATGGTGAAAATACATCAGGGGGTATTTTTTAATATAAATTTGATTGCAGGTTTATTACAATTTATTATAATATATATATATATATATATATATATATATATAATATTATATAATATTATATATATATATATATATATTATATATATATATATATATATATATATATATATATATATATATATATATATATATATATATATTTCTATTTAGATATTTTTTTTATATATATATATTATAATATTATATATATATATTATTATATATAATAATATATTATATATATTATAATATATATATATATATATATATATTATATATATATATATATATAATATAATACCTATATATAATATATATATAATATATAGTAATATTATAATAGCTACCTTCTAGAGTTCTTTTGAAAAGTTCGCAGGTGAAATGAGGTGCCCATTGCTTGTCTTAGTCCCCAAACAGGCATGCCAAATATTGCCCTTATAGTTCTCGCACATTTTAACAGATGTACTCACTTTGCTCGTGTCTTCATAAAGTCACCGCAGACATAACTAAATGCGTCAGCCTTTTATTTGCTACCTTTTGATGCCATCTGTGCTGCATGCACCTATCAAAGACAATGTATCTCCACTTGAAGAGCTACTAGAAGACTGATGAACTAATCAACAAACTATATTGCTACTCGAGCTTACGTTCTCTGTATTTATTTCGTTATCCAAGTTGCCAGAACGATCAGAAAATAAAAAATATGTTCGTTTTTATTTTATAAAAAATATTTAATTTTCTCTGAAATGCAAATAGATAGTTATGAAAACGGCATGTCAGGTAAACAAAATTCAAAAGTTTGAAGGGAATAATATTATTTTTCTTTTCTTTCTACACAGAAGCAATTTGGAAATAATACTTTCAAAGCAAAGACAAATTTTTTCTCTTTTTTTGTTACATTGTGTAATGAATAGGGTGATACTTTTTCGTGACGATGAAGGATTGTGAGGGAGAGTTGCTTGAGGAAACATAATTTCGAAAATCTGCATAATATTAGCCTTAATTTGAAGAGTTGATAATAAATGTTGTGTTGGGTTTGAAGGTGTTGTAAGAAAATTAGGTATTTTGGTGATGAAGTAAATTTGAGGGAGAGCGTTTAGATGAGCGAAATTTGAAAGAAAGGAATGGTAAATCTTGCAGGTATAGAATGAAATTACCGGTGAAATGATTCAGAAATGGACGCGAGAGATTTGCGTTTTTTTTACAATGGGGTAAGAAGAAAGTTGTTGTAACCAGCATTTATTGAAGGGTTATAATAGGTCCTGAATGGAATTGAGGAGAGCAGGTAATAGGCATCCTTAATATAGGTAAGGAGGATTTCATGGGGAACTGTTGGGAACTTTAGTGGGAAAAGTTTTATTGAGTGCTGTAGGGGAAGATATGTGCTGATATTTTGGTCGAAAGACTGTTTAGTGGACTGAGGGACTGATTAACGAAGAACAAGGTACATTTAAAAGTGGTACGCAGGATTGTGTAGATTTAGATTTTTATATTGAAAACAAATTGAGAGAAAATGAGGAGAAAGAGAAATAAATTTATATTTACGGGTTTTATGGATTGCAACAGGCGTATTGACAGGATTAATAGAAAGCTCTGTGGCAGGGTTGTTAGTGATATATGGTGTGGTGGGCGGGGGTGTTGGTGGAATCAAAAGTATGTTTATTGACGATAGTTGAAGGCTTTTGTAAGGATTTTAATGAAGGTTGAAAGTGAATGGCTTTTAAATATTAATAGTAGAGTGAGACCAAGGGATGTGTTAGTCCGTCCTTGGTTATTTAATTTAACCATGGAATCACGTGATGAAAGAATTGAAAGGTAGAATGGTAGAGGACGGATGTTTGACTAATGGAAAAAGCGGGAGAATGATAGGAGAGCAAAGGGTTAGCCCTGCTTATTTGTACGGCTAGATTGATTTTTTTCCTATGGGCGAATCGAAGCAAGCTTGAGAGGCATTGCTGGAGTGGTTTTGCAGGGTGTCTGTTAACAAAAGGATGGGGGGGGGGGGGTTTTGCAAAATAAATGCAGATAAGAAGAAAAGGGTTATTGTAGTTGGGGTTGAGGAAGAGTTCGAGGTTGATGAAATCATTTGGAGGGTGAGCAATTGGAACAAGTATCTGAGTTTAATTAAATATTTAAGATATAAGTTGGATGAAAAGGGAACTGATGATGGAGAATGTAGTAGGAAAGTTGTGAAAGGTAGAGGATATTAATTAAAAGAGATAATTGCCTTTTCTCTATTTTTAATCATAGATGAATTATTGGTATTCGATGAAATGATTATTTTTAAGAATTGCAATAGATCACTTGTAATGTTTTAAGTTAGTAGTGATTAATTTATATTCAATAATCCTTAATGAACCAGCACCGTTTTCGCGAGAGACAAATATAATAACGTGTGCCCTCTTCTTGTATCGTTAGGCACTTTTGAACCACCTCTCAGTTTGGCCAGGACCCACAATGGGCACAACAAACTGGCAAGATCAATTTTTATTAGTCTATTCAATTTAAGTTAAGCGTCATTATGCTGCGATGTTTACTTACGAAAAAACAAAAACATTAGCATACAGAACAAGATATATGTACATGATGAATATATAATTATAGGTGTACATATACTGTATAATCAAAGGTTTTTACCGTTACATACACAAACACACACACCACAATATATATATATATATATATATAATTATATATATAATATATATATATATAATATATATATATATATATTATATATATATAATGTATATATATAGCAGTTGTTTACCTTGACGTTGGTGGGGGGGGGGGGGCTCTCTGGGGACACTGTTGGGCAGGGGTTTTTATATACTGGCCCCGGCAGTGTCTTACAGAGAAAAGAAACAAACTAACAACAAGTTGAAAAAACAGACCCTCCATTCCCTCTATTAAATGGGCTGTCAGGTGGGTGGAATGCTTGCCACAGTTCACTGTATCCATCATCAATAAATTTCGTACACCTCGAATATTTCGAGAGAAATTGATATAATGGTCTGGTGAAAAACTAGCAACTCCGGTTCTTGGTGCACTGGGGTGATGGTGTGGTGGCATTTTCCGTTTTCCAGAGGCGGATGCTTCTCACCTTCCATGGGTTTTTTGGATGTGCCTCTTCCACGCATCTGCCTCTCCCCGAAATCATTCTCTTTCGTCTCTCAGTGCTAGTCCCCCGAGCAATGAAAGGTCGGCTCCCCGTACGTCAAACTGATTCGCTTACGCTGTTGGGCTGGTTTAAAGCAGGACCAGTTCCGACGGGTCGGTGTCTCGGGCGAGGAATCTGAACAGCTCGGAGTTGGACCGCGGTACTCGCGAACGCATTAGAGAATTCGCGGGTGACGCGTGCCATGGATGGCGACGTTGTCCCTGCCTTGGAAGGGAAATCCAATTGTGACTCCGCGGAAGATATGGGGTGCCATTTTACGCACTTCGGGCACATGTTCAGGGGTGCTGGGGGGTAAACAAAATCCCTCATCCTTTGGTCTGAAGTATTTTTATGTATACCACAGCCAGAATTTCGAGGAGTGGAAGAAGAGAAAAAATATATATATATATAATATATATATATATATATATATATATATATATATATATATATATATATTATATATATATATTATTATATATATATATATATATATATATATATATATATATATATTATATAATATATATATATATATATATATATATATATATATATATATATAAATATTATATATAAATATTGCCGCTACCTGCGCCCAACGGTCAAACGGTAGAGCGACGAAGTCGCATGGCAACGGCGCGGGGGGTTCGAATCCTAGTTCGGATTCTAGGTAGAAATACCATAAGAATTCCCCTCCTTGAAATAGGGCTATGCCCGTGAGGTTGTGAACTTTTTTTTTTTAAAATCATATATATATTAATTATTATTTACAAACACTTATCCCGCTAGCGGCTGGTAGTGGTTTACGTGCACTTCCCTAATTCATATTTCCCTTTCATCTCGCCCTCACCCACCTCCTCCATTCCATTCTATCTCTCGCCAACACCCTACCCTTCCTCCACCCTCATCCCTTTCTCTTCCAGCATTTCCTTTATCCATACCATCCACCTTCTTCTTGGGTTCTCCCCTTTCCTCTCTTTCCTTATTCCCCTCCGCCTTCCAAACTCTCCCCTAACCACCCTCTGTTCCTCCATTCTCTCCAGATGTTCCAAACCATCTTAACATTCCCTTCTTCGCTCTTCTCACCAAACCATTCTTCCAATCACATCTCTCTCTTATCACCCCTATTTTCCTAATTCCTCTCTCTTTTCTACCCCACATACCGCTCTCAACCCTTTCATTTCAAACACTTCCAACTTCTTCTTGGACCCCTAGCATTTCAACCTTCATGTTTCACAACCCATATAACACCGCTGGTACACAAATTTTTCCAAACATACTTATCTTAAGTTTATGTGATAAATCCCCCCCTTTCCATAATTCCCTAGACCACTCAATGCTCTCATTCCTTCTCCCTTACCTGTGATCTATCTCTTCTTGATCCCTCCTTCTTACCCCAAATCCATCCCTCATAAATATCTTGGAAAACCTTATTCTTCTAAAGTATATATATATATATATATTATATATATATATATAATAATATATTTATATTATATATATAATAATATATATATATATAATATATATTATATATTATATATATATATATATATATATATATATAGATATTATATATATTATATATATTATATATATATTATCAGCCATCAATATTCCCACATTCAATTCTAATTTATTTTTTTGAAACTGTAATATTTCAAAACTTAAAAAGTGTCAAACCTGTAATCCTGTAGTGTACTGACACCGCGTGTCATAGGTTAGCCATTACGGGGCTGTGCCCGCTAGGGGGTTTAAAGTTGATTGACCTGGAGTGCTTGGAATAGGGTTCATCCCCCCAAGGGGATCCTTGGAAGAAGAAAAACTTTGCTAGAAAGTTTCCTTCTTTCCATTTTAGGCGCAATGTTCCTTGGCGGGGCCAAAGAGAGCGGCGGTATACCTTGTTTTCAATTATTCGTTAATTAGGCCATTTTCTGTGGCAGCTCACTGGGTAAACACACCCACCCTCCCCCATCCTCACACCGCCACATCATGTATATGTATTTCAGGATTAAATCAAAAAGCATTACACAATCTTTTTCCTACTTTATTCCCATCAAAGGAGATGTAGTTGTAGGCCACATGCATTCATTGGTGAGCTAACTACCACTTACCACTACTACTTACCACTAACCACTGCCACTACCACTACCACTACTACTGAGTCACGAGGCAACAAAGGGAGAGAATTTAATCCCCTTTTTATCTGAAATTCCTTAGGTTGCAAGTTACCTAGAGTAATTTCCTTTTCTTAGAAATGGGGAATGCCCCTTCAGGTGCAACTTTTTTTAAAATAATATTAAAACTACTACTACTACTTACTACTACTACTACTCATATATTATATATATTATACTATATATATATTATATATATATATATATATATATATATATATATAATTATATATATATATATATATATATATATATATATATATATATATATATATATTAATATATAAGAAAGGGTTGTTATTATAAGTTTGAAGCTGCAATTGTATTATTCGTTTAGGGGGGGTTTGGGGGGTTTGTCCCTTTCCCCCCCACCTATTGAACTCGGGGGAGGGACATCGCATCCCTCAACAAAAAAACCTACCTGAGAATGCATGCATGGTGGGAGTAAATCGGGGGAGAGGGGGAGACTTGGGGAAGTCCTGAATTACTTATGCAGTCCCCCAAACCCCGCGTTAATATTTTCAAGGTAAGATGACGATGTACGAGAGGTCATATTCCTTGGGTATGTTTCAGGGTAGGCCGAAGGGGAGGTCATGAACTTGTAAACGAGAGCCCCATAATAATATAATAATAATAATAATCAATAATAATTAATAATAAATAATAATAAATAAAAAAATAATAATAATTTAATATAAATAATAAATAATAATAATAATAATAATAATAATAATAATAATAATATAATACATAATAATAATAATTAATTAATAATAATAATAATATTTCCCTCCATATGTTATGCTTTGCTTCTCATCTACCCCATACACACTCACATACCTCCTGCACGCACACACACCTACATAAACACCTAGACAGGCACACCACACACACACACATACCACGCACACACACACACACACACACACACACACACACACACACACACACACACATTTAACACACACACATTCGGTTCGTCAACCTTCGAAAGCCCAACCCTGATATATATATATATTATTATATATATATATATATCATATATATATATATAATATTAATATATTATATATATTATATATATATTATATATAATATATATATAATATATATATTTATATAGAGGAGAGAGAGAGAGAGAAAGGAGGAAATTATCCTCAGCTAGGTCTGTTTTTCCGACTTACATTTGAGGATGCTGAGTCACGGTTGAGGTAGGTACTCTATTTCACTTGCTTTAAATACTACACCTCCAATGTCATACACACCTACACATTTTATTAATAATTTCAAGATGGCGGCAAGCCTTGTTGCCTCGAAAATTCCAGGGATGGGTCGCCAATCCAAGTTTCCACTCATTCCACTCCTTCCCCCATTCATTGTTGAATATAGCAACCTCTGGTTGTAGGGTTAGGGTTTCGCTAGAAATTTTCGTTAATTTCTGAAACCATTTCGTTGGTCTTGTTTTTGATAAAGACTGCCACATACATTCGGTATTCGCCGAACTTATCAACGAACATTTTAAAACGAATTATCCTTTGATGTGTCATTTTAACGACATATGACAGAAAACATTTCGTGTATGACAACCGAGTCCGAATGGCGAACGTTCGAAAAATTTGACCCATCTACACTAGTCAGGGGTTTTTCTATTCGTCTTGAAAAGGTTCGTTGAAAAGTTCGGCGAACGACCGAATGTGTGGAGCTGCCTTAATTCCACTTCATTTCATACCGTTTCTTTTCCTCTTGATATTCACCCAAACTCATTTGTTTTAAGAGCTTCGACACCATTCTCTATTTCCTCTATCTTCATTTTTATCTTCATTTTTATTCTTATTTTTATCTTCATTTTATTTTCATTTTTTATCTTCGTTTTTATCTTCATTTTTTTATCTTCATTTTTATCTTCATTTTTATCTTCATTTTTATCTTCATATTTATTTTCATTTTTATCTTCATTTTTATCTTCATTTTTATCTTCATTTTTATCTTTCATTTTTATCTTCATTTTTAATTTTCAATTTTTATCTTTTTTTTTTTCTTCATATTTTTCTTATTTTTCTCTCCACTTTCTTTTTATCTTCATTTTTATCTTCATACTTATTTTCATTTTTTATCTTCCATTTTTTTCTAGTATATTTTTAAATTTATCTTTATTTTTCTCATTTTTTATCCTACCATTTTACTAATCACGTGGCTGTCATTTTATTCCATTTTTAATTCTTATTTATTTGTCATTTGTAATCCTTGATCTTCAATTTTTAATTTTTAATCTTATTTTTTATTTTCCTATTTTTTTTTAAATTTACTTTTTTTATCTTATATTTTTCTTCATTTTTTACCTTTTCATTTTAAGGCATATTTTAACTTCATTTTTTTTTCTTCTATTTATCTTCATATTTATCTTCATTTTTATCTTCATATTTAATCTTCATTTTTATCTTCATATTTATCTTCATTTTTATCTTAATATTTATCTTCATTTCATTCATATTTATCTTCATTTTTAAATCTTCATATTATCTTCATTTTTATCTTCATATTTATCTTCATTTTTATCTTCATATTTATCTTCATTTTTATCTTCATTTTTATCTTCATTTTTATCTTCATTTTTATCTTCATTTTTATCTTCATATTTATCTTCATTTTTATCTTCATATTTATCTTCATATTTATCTAATCATTTTTATTCTTCATATTATTCTTATTATTTATCTTCATTTTTATTTGAAATTTATTTATAATCTGTAACTATATAAAGTTGGAAAGATATCCATGAAAAGCTAGGCGACCGTGGCTCAAGCGACATGACGTCGCATGGCAAGGGCGTGGGCTCGATCTATCCGGATCCTAGGTAGAAATTACCTAGAGAAGTTCCTCTCCTAGAATTGGGCTATGCCCGTGAGGTGTGAACTTTTTATTATAAAAAAAACTACAAAATGGAATACGTTTATCTCTTATCTTTTATTTTCTCTGATATCATTTCCCAGTATGGCCGCTTCTCTGTGAGCCGTGGTGGGTCTGTACACTGACTCTGACTGTCATTATTTTTTATTATTTCATTGTAAACACACCGTGACTTTGGTTCTTAGTTCTATGAAACTTTTAAAGCTAGATTAACCAATGTTTGTCTGATTATTTGTGTTTATTTCGGGCAACCTCTTTTCCCTGATATTGCTATATGAGTCAGCGTTTCTTCAAACTTTTAGTAGCCTCTGCGACCCCTCAAGCCAAAACGGCATAATATCTTGTAACCTCTGCGACCCCATAATTATCCTCCATATATATATATATATATATATATAGTATATATATAATTATATATATTTATTATATGTATAATATAGTATATATATTATATTATATATATATATAGATATATATATATATGATATATATATATTTATATAATTATATAAGTTATATATATATATATTTTAATATATATAATATATAGTATATATATTATATATATATATATATAATATATATATATTATTATTATATATATATATTAATATATAATATATATATATTATTTATATATATATAGGGTTGGAAAAAAACCATGTTCTTTTTTAAGAAACTGAAAAATCAATTTGGTTTTTTTGGAAAAACAAGTAAAACCAATGGTTTTTTTTTGGTTTTTATGGGTTTTTATTATGCTATTTTGATTGTTTTAATGTAGTTTGTTAATGGTTTTTAGATTAGATATTAAGGGAAAATTAATACAGAAACTTGTGGTTATGGCACATGTGGTCTAACCAGATATTGTGTTAAAAGTTCCTTTAATAAATTTTCTTAGATTTTAACTTTAAATTTTCTTTTAGACATGTATATATATATAAAATTATTGTTTTTTTGAGTTTTACATACATAAACTCATTAAGTAAAAAAATAAGAGGGTATGTTATTCAATATATAAACTCTTCTGAAAAAAGGGTTATGTATTATTTACCACCCCAAAGAATTATTCATATTTTGCAATTGCAAACAAAAAATAATTAAAATGGCCAGTTTGCGATATGAAGACAATGATCATTTTATTTTGAGGTCTCTTTTAAAGTGACAGATATAATTGGCGTACCAAAGCAGATCCGCTGCGTACCGATGCCGCATTTCCACCAATACTCACACTCTAACATATGAGTTTTAATTAACAAACTTTTGACAATGGTGGCACTAAATGGTAGAAAAGAAATGAATTCCAAAGAGCTCGAAACAGAATCATGCTTTTAAAAACATCACTATAAATTTCAACATAAACATATACTAATCCCAGTATACATACAACCAAAATAACTATAAAACTAACTAATCATACAATAATTAATGATATATATAACAAAAACTCACTATTAATAGTCATAATATACATAATAAAAACACTCAATATTACCAAACAACACAAATAAATACCTACTAAAATCACTACATGACAACACAACCCTATAATATAATACAACATATAATACAATAATAACACTAAATATATAACCACTACTATACACACTATCCTTCTAAATAAATAACACATACTGGCCAACAGAAAATCTACTATTTTTGCTTATCCAGCTACACCTCTAACCGATTGAAACTATAAGAATAACCAATATAAACATGCTAAGAAAATACATAATACTAAATATATATAATTTTATTAGATATTTTATCGCACATGGTTAATTTTATATATTCCTCATGGATATTCGAACTATTGGTTTCTCTTCATGGAATCATTATTAACATCGTATTACAACCAAAATGGATCTAAAAACATAACACACAACTATTATATACTAAATCACACATAATATACATAATATAAATATATACCCAAAAACTACACACACACTACAACAATCTACTATATACACACAACCAACCCAATCCATATACATAAACACAAATTACACTACACTAATATACAACACACAAATAAATACTAATACACTAACATCACAAAAACATCACCATATATATATATATAATATATATATATATATATATATATTATATGTGTATAATATAATATATATATATAAATATATTATATAGTATATATATTATATATATATATATATATATATATTAGTATATATTATATATATATATATTATATATATTATATATATATCTATATATATAATATATATATATATTATAATATTATAATTATATATTATATATATATAATTATATCCTTAATAAAAGGATGCTTTTTGGATGCATTAAGTATGATTAATTTTTATTTTATTAAGTATAACTTTTTATAAATACAATGTGTAACATTTGATTATGATCAGTTAATAAAAGCCTGTTTTTTCGTAAATTAACGTTTTATTATTTCTTGTGACCCACTGCGACCAACGTAAATATGATCACGACCCTCTGGTTGAGAACAACGCTGTTCTAGGAGAACTTTACATAGTCTTTTCCTCTGAATTCTTATCAAATTTTTTTTTTTCTGTATTCTTGTTTCAGTCTTTTCATGTCTTCAGCAGGTGGCACCAAGAATGTTTAAATTCTGTCCTGAGTATTTCGTGTTATATATTATATATATATATATTATATACTATATATTATATAGTATATATATTATATTAGATATATATATTATATGTAGTTTATATTATTTTACATAATATATATATTATATATATATATATAATTATTATATACAAATATGGAATAAAAATTTTGGATAAATGGTTATATACATTTTATATATGAGATTTCTATATCTCGTAATATTATATATATAATTATAATTATATATATATATATAAATATATAATATATATTTAGTATATATATATATATATATATATTAATTTATATAATTATATATGATATATATATAATAATATATATAATATTAGTATATATATATATATATAATTAGTATAATATATATATATATATATATAAGTTGATTTTTAAGCAAAATTAACAAAAGTTGTGTAATGGAATTAAAAGTTTAAATGTCTCTCTGATAAATTGAATAAGTTAAAGAGATTAAAAAAGAAAAAATTAACTTTTTTATTTAACAACGTTACATTCGAGTATGAAGTAACGGTGGCTAGGATTAGTATTGATAGATACTGGAGAACCTAAAGTCCATCTCGAAGTAGCGAAAACCACGTGTTTGTTGTGTTTGTGTGGCTGTGGTTGTTTCGGCCCACATCTGAAAAAATTATTCATGGTATTTTTAGAGACTTAATATAATTTCAATAATTTAAATCATTATAAATTATTATATGTGGTAAGCTGTTAAATACATTGTGGTTTGAAACCACGACATCCCATGAACTTACACATAGAGAAATGCCTTCAGTTTGTATGTCTCCCGAATTTACGAGTCATATACAAGAAATATATAATATAATGTCAAATGAATCGAATGTTTGGGAATTTTGCCTGTTAGGCTCACACTTCACATAAAGGTAATTAAGAAAACAAAGCCCGATGTTCAAATTACTTGACTCTTTATTTATGAAAAATAAACTTAAATCGCATAAAAGAAGAATGATCATAAAGATATTCTAAGTTAGAATCTGTACAGGTAAAAGGACAAAATGTAAAAATAAAATTGTAAAAGAGTATTCCTCAAAAAGAAAGGAGTAGATGCTGGAACGAATTTCAAAGCATGAATCGGCAATAAAATATAGAGGAGAGAATTCAAACATTCTAAGTGTTAGGAGTTTATGAAGGGAGGGGAAATAACGAAAACTATGCTCCACTCTTCATAGTATGGTGCAAGTAGTACAGACCAAAAGACAAGGTGAAGTTTAGCTCTTATTCCTAAACGAAGTGTACTTCTAAACAGAGCAAGCCAATGTGGTTGAAAGAAGTTTTTGACTAGAGTTTGTAAACCTAGTCTTTTAGAAGCATATGAATTGTGGAGTCTAGGTAAGGCAGATTTATAGGCCTCCTAATTAGATAATTGGGAAAAGACCAGGAGTTAGTTTGCTTCAAGTAATTCTACAAACAATATATTTCGACTGAGTTTGGTGATGTTTGGTGTTTATCGAAGTGAAAATACGTAATGATTGGTGTCGTCATCGGCACATATTACGGAAATAGGATCATCTAGTGACATATAAAATCTCTCACAACCACGCTCTCCACCAGGAAAAACCAGTGTAGGATTAAACAAAACTTGATCAATTCGCTGGACTCATGTAAATTAAATCTATAGGATGAGTTGGTGGGTGGTGGCCAACCTATGATAATTAACTGGTGCATTTGAGAGACAGGGAAGAATTCTAGGGTGGAGGTACCGAAGCGAATGATTAATGCATGAAACAATGAAAGTTTCTTGTAGCAATTCTATGTAAGGTTTCGATTATATTTTTTGTCATATGGAGAGAAATAAGTTCGCTAAATATCGAAGAGTAAGAGACATTAAAAACTAAGGAGAGAGAGAGAGAGGAGAGAGAGAGAGAGAAGAGAGGAGAGAGGAAGAGAGAGAGAGAGAGAGAGAGAGAGATAGAGAGAGAGAGACCATGACCTTGTTGAAAATTGTTTTGATAACAACAGGGTCGATGAGGGTAGTAGGAAAGCAAGAATTAGAGTTTACATTTATTATTAATTATTATTATTATTATTATTATTTATAGTTATTATTATCTATTTCATTATTAATTATTAACTATTAATTATTTATTAATATATTATTATTATTTATTATGTATTAATTATTATTATTTATTATTATTATATTATTATTATAGTTTTATTATTATTATTTATAGTTATTGTAATCTTTGTAACTGCTTAAAACAATATAAATAAAATATAATATATATATATATATATTATATATTATATATATATATATATTATGTATATGTATATATATATAATAATATATATATATTATATATTATATATATATATATATAATATATATATAATATATATGTACTATTATTATATATCTTATGTATATATATTATTATTGAGTTATGATATATATATATATATATATATTATATATATAGTATATTAGTATATATATATATAATATATATTATATATATAGTATATATATATATAATAATAATATTTTATAAACTATTATATATATATAATATTAAATATATTTTATAAATATATATTAATATTAATATATTATAATATATATAGTATATATATATATATATATTTATATTATATATATTATATATATATATAATATTAAAGTAGGTATTCTTGACCTTAAAGGCAGGCAGTATACACATTTTAATATTTTTATTATTATTATTATTATTATTATTATTATTATTATTATTATTATTATTATTATTATTATTATTATTATTATTATTATTATTATTATTATTATTATTATTATTATCATTAAATTAGCAATTATTTCTTATTATGTCCATTATCATTATTATTATTTTATTAATTATTATATTATCAATTTATTATTATTATTATTAATTATTATTATTATTATTATTATATTATTATTATTATTATTATTATTATATTGAGAGGGGTCTTAACTTCTGTGCCAAGAAACCCCACCCTCGCCTCTGGATAAATTTTTTTCTTAATTTCGAACCCATTTAGTATTCTCTTACCACACGCATATTACGGTTGCTTCACATAGGTAAAGAAAAAAGTGTGACTGAGATCGAACACGACGAAAACCGTGTTGTTCTGTAGGGGAAGGTGCAAGGGGGGGGGACTTTAGTGGTCAGAGGAAAAAAGTGTCACCGATATCCTTGAAGGACGTTGACGAATCCGGTTCGTGTTTAACGATTTAGAGGATCCCTTGATCTGCCATAACTTCATACAAATTATTATTATTATAATAATAATAATAATAATAATAATAATAATAATAATAATAATAATAATAATAATAATAATAATAAAAATAATAATAATATTATGAATATTTCGAGCTCAAATATCTGATTACTTA
>JABUQX010073139.1:0-10000 GCA_015478945.1 Trachelipus rathkii
TATCCCATTCCCACACATTCAGAGGCCTATCTCAATTGGCCTGCATAACTTCTACCATATTCTCGCAAGTTGACCTTCACCAAAAACGGCTTATCCAACCACAATCCCCATTAGACCAAGAAGTATAAGAGAAAACAGCATGTCATCACTCGTGGTCTCCTATCGAATTTTTAATCTATGGCCTTTTGGTTTAAAGAACGCGGGAGCTACATTTCAAAGAGTAATGGACTCCATCTTCAGAGACCTTCCCTTCGTGTTTACCTATCCAGACGATTGTCTCATTTTTTCAACATCCAAAACTGAACATGAAAATCATCTGAAACAAGTTTTTAAACTCCCCCAAGAAAATGGTTTTAAAATCTCTTTAGAAAAATGTGAATTTAACCAATCTTTACTAAATTTTCTCGGCTACACCGTGTCTTCAGAAGGCCTATGTCCTCCCAACGAAAAGAAAAGAATCCATCTCAAGTTTTCCTCTACCGTGCGATTCAGCATCCCTACGAAGATACCTTGGGATGTTAGGATACTACAGAAGATTTATCCCTTATTTTGCCAAAATCGTCTTCCCATTATCTGAAAAAAGCCAAGTTTCATCCCAAGGATAAATCTCTTGAATGGACTTCAGAAGAAGTGACAGCTTTTCAAGATACTAAGGAAGCTCTTCAAAAAGGCCCTAACCCTCCCCCTTTCTCTTTACCTAATGTCTCACATTTACAACTGGTAACTGGCAGCAGTCAGACTTCAATCGGAGCAGCATTAGCACCACGATGAATTGATGGTCAACGCTGTTCCCATTGACTTCTACAGCAAAAAGTTATCAGATCTCCCCAAAGAAAATATTCTGCTTTCGACAGAGAACTTTTGGCAGCATATTATGCTTTCCTTCATTTTAAACACATGTTAGGGGAAGAGTCCGTCACCCTTTGCACAGATCACAAACCTCTGCTTTCCGTTTCTACTGCCAAAATCTCCGCAAAAAGTGATCGTCCAACAGCGACATCTCCTCAGTACTAACAGAATATTTTCTACAGAAGTTATATCTTAGAGGAGTTCCCAGACAAAATGGTGGCCCGATTTTCCACTTTTTCACGTTGTATATCCTTCGGTATCGTTTGAGCGCTGTCGATTGCCCCGCATAGCTCGCCTTCAAGAAAAAAGATGAAGAAACAAGGACCTATCATGATGCGTCTTCATAATTATCACCTGCAGGAAAACCTCAAGATATGGTGCGATACCTTACCTCTTTTCCCAGACCATTTCTTTCGAAGCCAGCTCGCCTTCAAATATTTAAAACGTTGCATCAAATGTCCCATCCTGGTATCAAAGGTACTTTACGACTGATCAAGAAAAGATATTTTTGGCCTTGTATGGATCGTCGTAACATTAGGCTTTTTGTACGCACTTGTGAGCAGTGCCAGCTGTCTAAAGTCCATCGTCAAACCAAACCAACGGTCACTCCATTAGAAATTCCTTCTTCAAAATTCGAAACAGTTCATATAGATATAGTGGGTCCTTTTTCACCTTCAGCATTTTGTGGATCTTCTTCTCCAGTTTTTCGCTATCTACTTAACTGCATCGACCGAAACACAAAATGGGCTGAAGCCTTCCAATTACAAACACTACAGAAATATGTTGGCCATGCTTTTATGCAGTGGTATCCAGATTCGGTCGTTTGCCCCTCTATGGATTTCTGACAAGAGGCATTCCTAATCTTCGAAGCGAGTTCTTCAAGTGAGTTGTCATCATATGAATTGGTTTCCATCGTCTTCGAACAACCTCGTACCACCTATTCCCACAAACAAATTCCCAAGATAGAGAAGAGTTTCACCGATCTCTCAAGACTGCCTTGATGGCACGTAAAGGAAACTGGCTTCTGTCTTTACCCATCACTCTACTTGGTCTCAGATGCATTCCAAACGATTCCGGTTATTCCGCCTTTGAAGCAGTAACTGGAAAAACTCCCCTTTGTCCTATGGACATTCTTCAATCTTTTCTACTCTAACAACAAACAAGAAAGGATTCTTAAAAGAAGATTGAAAGAACAAAAGAGGACTTTAGGACCTTCTAACTTTTCACTCCTACCCTTCAAACAATTCTTCATATATTCCGGAGGCACTCAAGACCTGTTCTCATGTCTTCATGTCTTCCGAAGGACTGATAGGATCAGAAAACCCTTAAGAAGCTCGCCCTATAGTGGTCCTTTCAAGTCCTTCAAACGAATGCCACATACATTGTTTCACAGATAGACTCAGGAATGGTCAAACCTACAGTAGTCTCACACCTTAGCCGTTTTCAACAACCTGCCTATTATGGAAACGGTAACGTCAACGATTCCTGATGTCCCTGATGATCCTGCATGTCTCTGTGTCCCCTGTTCAGTTTAATTTTAATCCTACCATTACTGTCCTCTGCGTTTCCCTGATTGATCCCACCGATGTCCCCCTGATGATCCTTGAGGTCCTGATGATCCTGCATGATCCCTGATGATGTGATGTCCCCTGACTGATGCCTTTAGATCACCCTGATTTTGATCCCTGATGTCGCTGACTACACCGCCTGCCGATGTTCCTGATGTCCCTGACGTTGCTGATGTCCTAAGGATTCCTACTGTCCCTATTCTTCCCAGTGCCCCACCTTTCACTACGTCGAAACCTCTCTCCGTAGAGTCCTGCTTCAGATGGAAGCCACTCAAATGTCCCTCTTAGTGAAATTACATAATATCACTAATAATAAAAGAAATAAACACTCCCTAATAGAGTCCGCTTCAGGATAGAAGCCACTCAGTGCCCCTCTTAGTGATTATATAAAATAATATTAATAAAAGAAATAGACACTCCCTAATAGAGTGAGTCCGATTCAGGATAGAATCCACTCAGTCCCTTTCTTTAAGTGTTCCCCTCAGCACCTGTGGTTCCTCTTCATGATGCGAATGTCACACTCCGTGTTCTGGTGGGGAAGTAAATTTATATTTAGTGAAGTGTTTAAGTTAGTTTTCCCAAACGAAAATACTTACAGAATGAACCATAACAAGAAAGTAACAGCAATATCAATAAGTCTATTTTAAATTAAAATGACTTCTTTTAATTAGTCAGATGTTAATAATCATGAAAATTCCCCGGCAGCAATTTAGTCAAACGTATCTATAAGTAATCTCGAGAATGAAAATTGGAGAAAAGGAATGTATTAATTATAAGAAACTTTAGTTTTAAACTCTCTGATAATACATTGATTCACTTTCATTAACAATAACTTCCATCTTGTGTTTATTAATTATTGTTACAATTTTGATAAGCTATATTCATGTTTTTGTACAATGTCTCATTTATTTATATCTCATTTTTATAGAAAAGTTAGACCATAAAAATATAATTTTTTTAAATGTATTTAAAATATTATACATAAAAATAAACAATAAAATTAGGAAATGGTCATATGGAAATAGCTGAAAATATTATAAAGAGAAAAGTATATGTAATTTTTTTTATGATAATTTTGCGCTTTCCATAATAAAAGTAGCATTTGTAAAACAACTTTTATATTCTTATTATTTAAAGAAATAATTCGTAGCGCTTTGCTACAACTATAGAGATAATTTGGCTAAAATATTAGAACCAAAAGCGAAATATTCAGATCCAGACCTACCCCCGAAGCCAAAGAGAAAGAAAGTCCCTGCCAAGAACCGTGGAACCGCCACTCAGAAGAAGCCCTGCAAGAAAGTTGGACTCCCTCGTCTTCTACTAGCCCAGTGGACTTGCCTCGTCTCTCCCCCGGAGTTGGACTACCAGATCTCCGACTGGCCCTACCCTCTCTCTCTCTCTGAGCCTACCAAGAGCCGACTTAGGAACTTTCGCCAGGGTTACCAAGAACCCTTTGGACGATCTTCAAGAGTTTCTCCTGTCCATGGATGGTGCCTTTCAAAACCTGACCTCCGAGATTCTCCAGTTTGTCTACCACCTAAAAAGTAGTTTTACTACTAAAGAGATAATGTTCGGCAGGTAACCGCTGAGGTTCCTGTCATAGAGATAATTCAGAGAGTATACAATACTCTCCTGTCCCTTCCAGATTGTATCCACGGTTGGCCAGAAGACCCAGCTCCTGTTTAGCCAAACGATTCCCCTACGCAAACGACCAGCTCGTGACAGATCAGCCTACAACCGCACTTTGCCTTAGCCGGGAACTTCAAATACGAACGCAAGTCGACGCTTATCCTGAAAGTCGCGCAGACTGACACCCGCTGCATACACAGCCCTTAGCCCCCGAAAGATTAACCTCCTGCAAAAAGCGCGGCTTAATTCATCCAAAGGTAACTGTTACTCCTTAGGTATTGAAATTTAATAGAGATAACCCGATCAATTTATTGCATTTCCCATCCGAATAACCAGTTCCTACATGGACATTGCTGATCATCCTCCGTCGTATCACTTAGTTGTCATACAGCTAATAGAATATCATAATCGATGGTGACCATATAACTGAATAATAATATAACCAAACCGGCAACTATATATACCTATTTATTATATTCTATACCCTATATCTTCCCTTTTGCACTGTCCTTCCCCCCCCCTTTCTATCTTACTTCTTCACTCACCTTCTTTTTCTCCCCCCTATACTATATATATATATATACTATAGGCCTGAAGACAGGAGGGTCAGGGGGTTCAACCTCTCGAAATTTTTTAAGCGATCAAAAATTTTGATTCCTTAAGTCTCAATAATAATAATATAATATAAATAATAATAATAATAAATAATAAATAATAATAATATAACTAATAATAATAATAATAATTAGTTAATCATGAAAATGAAAAGTATTTATTAATGGGAAAACTTTGAGGAACCATGTTTGTGGTCCGTAACGATTTCTTAGGTCAGGTGGCTGTTCCTCATACATGTATAAAATCATTTAGATCAGGGACTTAAATGTAGGTTTCCAAGTTTTGCAGATGATAGCAAATTGGCTACCTGCAATAAGGAATAATGAAATGGAATTGTATAAAGATTTAAAGAGATACCGGAGGACCGGAGTGTAATCGTGAATGGGGCATGCAGTCAGGTTCATTTCCTTCTTCAGCTTAAATTTTTCTCACATTCTTCCTTCTTCTAAAACTAAATTCTTTCTTTCCTCTAATCCAGTGGTTTCGATCGTGCTTATTCTCTGGCCATTCAGGCTAGAGACAGTGCCTATCGGGTGTTGAAAAATTCTCGTTCTATATCATATCCTAATAATCTCGCTAATTTTCATTAGGCTAGAAAATCGTTGCAGGGATACCTCTTTGTTCCGATTACGAAGGCAAGCTGCCTTTCATCAATTTGATTAAAAGTGCGCTAACAATCCTTGTGATATTCTCCTAACTGACGTATTATCTTTCATTCTCTAAGCAACTTCTGTAAATTATCTGGCTTTCCTCCTCTAACTTATTTGATCTGTTAATCAATTGTGGTTACTATTTTACTCAACTGAAAAGTTGCTAAATCCCTCTTTTCGGCCCCTCTTTTCAACTATATTCTTACTATGTCTCAATACTAGCACTTTCCCTCCCATCTCAGTGTGAATTGGCTCACATGTCCACCCTAGCTTCCGAAAAAGGCGCCGCTCTGATCTTTTCTAACTATCGCCCTGTAGCTCTCATTGTAATTTTATCTAAGATCTTTTGAAACCTTCTCAACTCCTTCATACAGAATCATCTGGAAACTCCTCCGATACCGCCAGATACGACGGCTTCCTCGTTGCTACCGAAGTCTACTGGTGAATATACATTCCTATCTACCGTTATTTATGGTCTTTTTTCGCTCTTAGGAAACTATCGGAGACTTGGTGAGGTTCGGTGGCGCTTGACATATCTTAAAAGCATTTGATTAGACAGTATGGCCACGCTTGTTTCTACTGCTCCTCAGCTCCCTTCCTTGGGTTTCCTTATCCTTCTCTTTGCTTTGCTTACTTATATCTATCTAGCTTTCTTTCAAAATCATCAATATCGGCTGTTGTTTGATTTGGTTGCGTATTCATCTTCTTTTCTTGTCAATAAGCGGTGTTCTCAGGGTTCTGTCTTATCTTCACTACTTTATTCCTACTTTTCATTAATGATTCCCCCTTCTCACTTGCAACCTCTAACCTAATCCACTGTAATCCGATGACTCGACGCCTTCATTTTTAACCTCGTTTAACTCCTACTCCAGCTATCTATTTAATTCTAGAATTGCCTCTCGTCCTTAATCTTTTCCGATTTTATTCCTCGCTGATGGATAGAAAAAACTTTAAGAAATTCCAATTCTTTAAAAAACCCAAGTTTTACAATCTTCCTTCTCCCAAAACGGACCTTCTAAAAACTATTCCTGTCTCTTTCGAACGGTTCTGTCCGTCTCTCCTGTTGACAATATCAATACATCCTTGGCCTTAACAAGAAACATTAAAAAATGTCTTGGGTTAACACTCACATTAACACACGGTTGCTAGGGGGCGGCCTTCAAGAAATCTGGAAGTTCTGTTTAGGTTCTGTGAGAATTATCCTCCCTTTTCTCAGTTGCCTCGCTATACAAAGGTCTCTATACCGCCCATGTATGGGTACTGCTCACTCATATCTGGGGGGGGGGGGGGGCCTTCTTTTTCGACCCTACTTTTGGACAGGGTCGAGTCAAAGTGCAAAAAGGCTTCATATTAACTGTTCTGTTTCACTTTTCCCAGTTCTTTACTTGCCCCTCTATCTTGTGCGAGGCCGATGTTGGTGCTTTATCTCTCTATTTCCACTATTATGGTACCGTCTTTTATATTTGTCCTTCTCTTCATTCTCAATTACGCTGCGGCAAGTGCTCGAGGGAACTTATCCTCGCGTACCTACCACTTTTAGACGTCCACCTCATCAGCACAATAGGTTGCTGTGATCTGCGCACGAGTATTGTGTTGACTTTGGTAACTCCAGGCTAGTTTTTTGCTGTGACTTGGCTTCTTCTTTCCCACCACTCTGTTCTGTGGGAATTCTCATTCCATCTTCTGTTTCCTTACTTGAATTTAATTACTCCCTCACTTTTAAGTCCCATTGCGTCTGTGCTCATATAGCGTAATTTGCGCTATGAGGGTTAACCTTTGAGAGTACTACAAACCCCTCCTTTGATGAATAACGCTCTGCCCGTGAGTGGTGGTGACAACTGTAACAAAAATAAATCCTTGAATGGGCAGATCTGTGGCAAAATGAACTGAATCTCTCTCTAATTTCCCGCCCATCTTACCAAAACATATTCAGAATTATCTCCAGAAATCGTAAACTCTTTTTATCAACATTACCTTTCCTCTAGCATGGATCATATGTCGCAACCACATAAATTTTGACTTTTTTCAAACTTATAAACTTTTAACCTTTTAGACTTCTAGTACTCACTCAACACACAAAATCTACCATAGCTATCTACCACAACTCACTCATCAGAATGCAAATCCTTCTATCCGCCGCTCTTCCATTCTCTATTGCCACAGGCAACACAAACCCTACTTTCACACACATTCAACACCTCCATTTTCAACTGTTTCCTTTCATTTGTCTTCAGTCCAGCGAGCAAAATAATTGGCCCTTTCTAATACATCCATCACCTCTCTCCTCATCTCCTCAACATTTATTCCTCTACATTCCATGTACCCAGACATAGCGATTCATACATTCGCCCGAAGGATAGAAGGCGCTTACTGCGATCACGAACCTTCTCCAGGGCATGCATTAGCATTCCTGGCAAAGAGATCTGTTGGTAGTAGGTCAGCCACCTATACCTACCCCGGTCTCTTAGTCGCTTTCTACGACCGCAGGAGCATACGAGTTGGGTCAATTTTGTCTCCACGCACAGGGATATAAGATGATAAGGGATGTCTGTAAGATGTTGTCTAGAAGAGGGTGTGGATATAAGTATGTGTTTATGATATGTTGTCTGGAGGATGGTGTGGATATGAACGCATAACAGAACGGCGAACCATTAGGCACTGGAATAGAATATTATATATAGTTAATTAGTATATTATATATAGTATTATTTTATTTTTTAATATATATATATTTATATATTATTATTATATATACTATATTTATATTTTTATTTTATTTTTAATTATATTTTATTTTATTTATATTATATTATATTTTATCATACATTTATCCCTATTCATTATTAACTATATGGATATGATATATATATATATGATATATAATTATTAATTATTATTATTATTATTATTTTATTATTATTGAGTTTTAATATTATTCAAAATTCTTAATATTTGTTCAATTAATCGGCAAAATAATCGGCGAAATTTGCCGATGACGATGACGATTTAAAAAAAAAATGCCGATGACGATTGAATGAAAATGACGATGACGATTAATCGTCCATCACTAATATATATATATATATATATATATATATATATATATATAAATATATATATATATATATATATATATATATATATATAATATATTAATTACGGGTATATATATATATTATTATATATACTATATATATATAACTATAATATATACCTATATACCAGTATATATTTAGTATATATATACCTTATTTATTTTATGGCAATAGTTATATACTTGCCCATAAGAAAATACATAAGACCATCCTCTTCTGTAATATATAACATCATTGTATATATATAAATATATATATCATCCAGCTCACATTACCTCACTATAATATAATAATATACGGTATATATATATATATATTATATATATACCCTTAAACACTCACCCTTATCTATATATATATATACTATATTATATATATATATATATCCTATATATATAATATATATATATATATATATATATCATTATAACATATATATAATATATTATATATATAATATACCTATAAATATATATATATATATAATATATATATATATCCTATATATATTATATATATTATAATTTTATATATATATATAATAATATATATAACCTATATATATATATATATAACGATGAATAGTCAGGACAAAATCCTTACTGTTACACCCCAG
Source organism: Trachelipus rathkii (assembly GCA_015478945.1). Taxonomy (NCBI): domain Eukaryota; kingdom Metazoa; phylum Arthropoda; class Malacostraca; order Isopoda; family Trachelipodidae; genus Trachelipus; species Trachelipus rathkii. Next base: position 9,023 of record JABUQX010073139.1, read on the forward strand.
ACTGGCTATCCATTTGAAGAATGAAGGAAGGTGTTGAATGATGGATATGGTGAACACCATAAACTAAAGAATATCTGTCTAATAGATAGGTAAACCCTTTACCTAGTTTTACTTAAATACGTACATGAATAACTTAAACAACTTTAACTATATTATACAACAAAATCTTACCCCGTGTTTACTGATGATCACCAATAGACTTCGGTATACAGGCACTTCTAACCCCTCTAGAAGTCCACCTGCCAACAAATTCTTTTACTTTCTTTTACTACAACCTACTTTAAACGCCTACATCTACACAATGTTAATTTATTATTTCAATTCCACTACTCTGTTATTCGATCTTCCTTTCTATACACCCGCCACCCCATAAGAATTGTTGCCTTTTCTCACTATAACCATTACTTTCGATTTCTATTCTTCAAATTATAATCTTTATTATTTAACTTTCTCAATAATTTTAATAACTTACAACTGTAAAGCAAGAATCAAAACTAAAGTACAAAATCACTCAAAGCACGCTATTCTAAACTCTCCAAACTACTTCTCAAACTGCATCCAGTCCATTTAGACTGGAGCCTAATCAAAATTACACAACGCTCATTGAAGATTAACTTTTACGATCCCCCATATACAGAACGAGTAAAACCAGAAATCTTCGCCCATCATTGTAGGTTTGTTCAGGTTTTTGCAACTGTGTTAGGTGGGAGAATGTGAGCCTGTTTCCTCCTACTAGGGCTTGGCTTCGCCTGCTCGACGTTAATATAGTACAATTAATCACCCCCCCTACCTAGATTAGGGATCTGCCCGTGAACGGTAGTGGTTATCTGTAAAAAAAAAAAAAAAATAATTGCCTTGTTGATTTCTATTGCTACTAGACGTGTGCAAGAAAGGGGGAGATTTTGGTTAAAGACAGTCAGAATGTAATGTGTAAAATTGATTAGGAGAGTAGTTGGAAAGTTTTTTTTTGGTCTAAAT
>JABUQX010073139.1:15000-28464 GCA_015478945.1 Trachelipus rathkii
GAGAAAGGAAAAATATTTTTATTTTATTTTAGAGAAGAGAAATGTGCAAAATGTTTATATATTTGTGTCCCTTTGTTTTTGTAATTTTTATTTTTGAATAAAGAAGTAAAAAAAGGAAAAAAATGAAAGAAAAAGACAGGGACCTGGTAAACATATTTGGCAGATATTTAGAAAATTAATTGATTGTGTTCATAACTTTGGCTATATAAATAATTCGATAAGTTTAAAAAATTTTCAATGCAAATATAAATTTCACTTGTAAAATATCAAATTGTATGAGGTCATCATTTGTGAAAGCTGGCCAAGAAAATTTGTTTACTGGGATGGTTAGAGGGTGGGCTCTGGAGGGTTTTCATTTTTCATCTTTCCTTATTGATAACAAAGATAAAATGATGTTTTTATCATTTATTTTAGTCCAGAAATTTTGGAAGAACAGGGAAAAAACAGGGAAAACACAGGGAATTTGAAAATTTCAACTTGGTATACACCTTGTATATTTATTATTATTACTCTTTATATCAATATATATATATATATATATATATATATATATATATATATATATATATATATATATATATATATGTATTTATTTGTATAATATTTGAAGGTAGCTGAGTGTTATGATATCAATGGCGGCGCTCGAGCGGGGTCACGTGATGTCGAGCGGCAAATTAGTCATCTGTGCGACGTTTTCAGTAGTCAATTTGAAGCTTGTTGTGATAAGAGGTTTGCAGAATGCCTTTTTCAATTCAACAAAGAGTGTTTATTGTTACTTCCGAAATGACTGGGCTTTCCTTTCGTATCATATTCTTCTACTGCTTTTCTTGCACCGATGCATGACGCACCCCCAATCTTGGAAGAGAATAAAGAAAGAAAGATATATATATATATATAACTTATATATATATATATATATATATATATATATATATATATACTATATATATATATATATATATATATATATATATATATATATATATATATATATACTATATATATATATATATAACTATATATACTCTTATATATATATATATATATATATATATATATATATATACATATATATATATACTACTTTTTCGCATCATCACTATGTATTAACGCAATTTGATGAGAAAACGCATGAATACCATCCTCATCGACTGCGAGGTCAATCTTTCGCTACACTGGGAAACAGAAATGTTCTCAACATTTTCCCTTATAAGCTTTTCATCAACTTGAGATTCTTCAGACGACTTAAATCTCCTGAAATACTTACTTAGAGCCTGCAGAATGAAAGACATACATATTTAAAAAGAAAACATTACAACAAAGGAAACAATGGTTAACATTATATGAATTAATGTTTAAGAAAAAATAAAACGGCAATTGAAATACAAATTAATAGGATATCAAAGTGAAAACATAAAATAATTATGTAAGTTATAATAAATTATAAAACAATTGTGATAAATGATTTTAAAAATCTTAGCAAAACATTTTAGATTCAAATGTTTTCAAATATTAAAAATTTTAACTTCCAAACCAATTTTTACCTCTATTAACTAAAAAAAATCAAATTTGCGCAAAAAATTAAAATGCTAATTAAGATATTTCATATACGTATATAGAAATATATAGGGTCTATGTAAAAAGTCCACAGACAAATAAAATTTAAGAATTTAATGAATTATATGTTAACAGAAAGTCAATTCATAAACTACCTGTTTTGATGCATTGCAAAATTCTGACAATGAAAATCCTTCTTCATAAAAAGTTCTAACTACAAAGTAAGAAAAAAGAAAACATCGTGTTTAGTATTAAATAAATGTTGGCCAAATCCTCAGTAAGGATAAAATTGCATAGGCATCTTTTTCTTAACTTATCTGAGTATTTTTTCATTGTTTCTCGATATGTGAATAAAATAGCTTTTGAAAACTAAACTAGATAAATAGAAACTTTAAGATCTGGCAATTGCTTGGATTTGGTAATTATAATGTTATATATTCGATGCTCTGCAATTACTTACCAAATACTATTCAGTTAAAGTGATTTTATGTCCAGTTAATGTGATTTCAGTATGCTCGAAATTAACTTGCTCATTAAATAAAACGATAGATTACATCTGTCATTATTAAAAGAAGTTTTCAAAGCTCAAGGGCTTGTTAGTGCTTTCCCATACAAATAAACATGCTGCTATGTATTTATTGCTTTCCCTGCACTAACTTATATCTTTGTGTACATGTCAACCACTACTGAAGATTTTCCTCAAGTAACAGTAAGTATATATAGTAAAATAAATACAGATTAAGTGATAATTTCTTTATGAATCAGTAATCCAAGCGCATTTTCTATATATCACAATACAGCAATGCTCACAGAATGGTTTCCCCATTATTTTTCTCAAAGGAGGTATCTAAAAGTTAGGGAAAAAGAATTAATAATACTTAAAAAATGAAAAAACTTATCTAATAATTATTATAAATAGATCAAGGAGCAGGTTGGTTTGTTTATTTTTAGGTCCAATGTTTTTTTTTTGTTTAATAACCAAACAGAAAAGATTAAAAATAGAATAAATTTAAGGAAAATAAGATGGGAACAGCAACATTAGTAACTCAATTTAAAAAAAATTTAATAAAATCTTAAAATGATAATCAATACAATAACTGTTCAATTATAATCATAATATATAATATATATATAATTATATTAGTATTTATAAAATATATATATATATATATAGTATATATATATATATATACTACATATATATATATATATAATAATATATATATATATATATGAGTGATAAGTATATAATAACTATATATAATATTAATATATATATAAGATTATATAGATATATATTATATATTATATACTATATATATATATACTAATATATATATACTATAATATATAATATAGGGAGGATATATATATATATAATATATTATAATATATATATATATTATATATAATATAAGATATTTATTATATATTATATATATATATATATAATATATATTATATAATAGATATATAAGTATATAAGTATATAATAATATAGTGTAATAGTTCTTATAAAAATAAGAACTAATAGGCTTGATCAAATGATCCCACCAGTTTTTTGGGAAAATTTTGAAACCAAAAAGAAGAGGGGGGGGTTCCCCCAAATTTATATTAGAGGATATGTGGGGGGCCCTGAAAAAAAAACATCTTCCACATATTTATGCCTTGAAATTGTGATCATAAGTCAAAAGAAGGTTGGAAAAAGATAAAAGGAGAGTCGTGTGCCTCATACTTTACCTGACTGAATACAATGTTAGAAATGAGCTATAGCAATTAATTTGCTGTGTCAATGAGAAGTTTGAAAGGAGAAAAAAATGAGTTCTGAAGATAAGAAATCGCTGGATGGACTTTTTGGTAATCAGGAGCAAATAGAAAGACCTCTTATACTCAATACCGAAACCTAAGGGTTGAATACTCGCGTTCGAAGTGCAGCATAACCATGCTTACTGAAGACAACGAGTCTTGCTTGTCTGTCAAACTGATTGAATGGAGATATATGATTGTCCTATCAGAAGCGATATCGCAATTTAAAAAGCCTTGGTCACTTGTGTAGTAACCGTGCGAGTTCAAAGAACTAATTATACAAAACTTAGGTGGATGATATGAAATTATATGCGAAGCATTTTTTTGCGCCATGAAAACTTATATTGATATGAAGCAGCGCAGGATCAAACCATCAACATGCCGGTGTTTCAAGCTGTCAGGCCTTGTAATATATATTTTCTGTATAAAAACTACAAATGTGCACAGACAATCAAGGAGTAAACTTAGACAAAGATTGAAGTGAGAAGATTTTTAACTCATATTACCGTAGGATTAACGCTTTCAAGAATGTCGCGATGTATTACTTAACATTTGAAAGGGTGTCGGTCAAGCACTTCATAATGAATCTGAAAAGAAAAAATTTGAATAGAGAGCAATTTGTCGTTGCACGAGCAGCTAATATAAGTCCGGCTTGTATATTTTGTTTTGAAAAACTTGCAGCTCAATGGTATATTATCGCATAAAGTGGAAGTCAGGAAAGATCGGAAAACCGTATCAACGCACTGTTATCTCAATAATTTGTGGAGATGGTAACTGATGGATTCCAAAATTTATAATACAACTAAGTAATCGAATTCCTCTTGAAAATTCAACAGTGTGTCTATCACAACCAGTTGCTTAAATTCAATACGTGAAACACCTAAAGAACATGGATCTGCGGTTCAAACACATAAGAAGCCAGAAACACGACTCCCCTATATATAGGAGTTAAAAGTCCATACCACCACTCGCGAAAAGAATTTGGTTATAAATATGTGTATGGAACTTGATTATTACATTTCTACGATAGGGTGGTGTTAAGACTATCTGCTGACCTTGGAAAAACGCAATGTGGTGAAACGTTGCTGAGAAAAATGTTGTGTGTCCTTCAAAATGTGCGCGGCGACGCTTTCACAATTCGCAAGTCGACAACATAGATACAACCCATGCGTCACCACGTCCCCTGGAAATCATTTATCAGAAAGGGATTGTTCTCATTGGTTTCTAACAACCAAATGATGTTGAATTTGATTGGGAAGGCTTGGGAATAAATCGTAAATATTAGAAAATTAATTGCAAATTCCAGGTCTTTTATACACTGAATTCTATCTTCATTTCCAATGAAATATGTACAAATGTCAGATTGTCAGTGGTCTGAAAATTGAAGCTAAAATACCTAACGACGTCACTAGTGTGATAACTGCAAGGACTGATGAAAAGTCTTGGCTGCATAACGTTAATAACACAGTTAAACAAGATGTTGTAAACGGGTAATGAGAACACTTTCAATGGGCGCGCTTTTACATGCTGATTGGTCAAAAAAAAAAAAGAAGAAATAAGGCTTAGCATATTCTCTATGTTGCCTCTGAATTTTATGGAGCCTGGTCCGTAAAAAGCGCACGAGTACAGTAGCGAAGTCTGGAAAGCGCATTCCAGGCACAAACAGCAGTGTTTCGCGAGTTAAGATGCAGACTCCCACAGCAGTGTCAAAGATAGCAATTGGCAATCCTCGAAAGATGGTTGGGATCAAATTACGTCTCTATCCATCCTCCCAGATGCTACAAGAAGTGGGGGTTGGGTAAGAAATTAACAAGTTCCAAACCACTCTGGGCAAGTTGCTTACCTCTGCCAGTTGATGCATAGCAAGGACTTCTTGCTTGTACAAATACAAGAGTAGGCTTTGTGTAAAGTGCAAAATGTTAAAAGCAAAATATTCCATTGGATCTGCACTAATGCCAAGTGTGAGGCATCTTGCTATCATATAAATAGAATGAAGCTTTTACTAAATATATATATATATAATATAATATATAGTGATATTATATATATATATATATATATAATAGCTATATATATATATATAAATATAATATATATAATATATAATAATATATATATATATATATTATATATAATAAATATATATAATATATATATATATATTATATATATATATAGGGACAGTACATCGCATTACTCGAAAGCCGGATGATAATGTACGCTCCCATTTTTTAATGGTGCTTCTTTTCTCTTTTGCGTTCATATTCTTAACTGACACTCTTCCTCCCAGCAAACAATATTGTACTAAACCACCCATTTTATCCACAGATTGCATATACACATGATTAAAGTACACACAGCCCTTTAGATAATCCCCTTAAACAGACATCCTCTACTACTACTTCGTATCCCTTGTGCGGGGAGAAAGAATTCCCACATCGTATTTTCCTGCGTGTTCGTAAAATCGACTAAGTGGCGTGGAGTTGGTTTGCTGCGCCACTATCCCACCTATCGTCTTGCTAGGAATTGCGATGCATGCCTGCGGGAGATGGTCGTTGACGCCGTAAACGACCTCCTATCTTTCGGCGAATTGTAATGATGATCGTAATGGTAGCATGGAATTGTCTAGAGGTAGTATGTTGAGGAGAAGAGGAGAGAGGTAATGGATGTTTTTATTTAGAAAGGGAAATTTTGATTTGCTCGCTGTTACTGAAAGCTAGAGATATGAAAGGAAAAATATATAAGTGAGTTGGTGTTGGTGTGAATATTGGTACGTGCCGTGTGAAAGAGAAATGAGAAAAGGGAGAGAAGGAGTTTGCAATTTGAATGATTGACTTGTACATTAATGCTAAGGTAGATTTTGTCTGTGTGAATACTAGTTGGTTAAATTTTAAGTTTGAAAAAGGTCAAGGTGTATTTGTGGTTGTGACTATGGTCCATCTGAGGGAAACGTTGAAGAAAGAACGATTTTTGGGATAATTTGAATGTATGCTTCTGGATGGGGTTAATAGGCAGCTTCAGATTGATAGTGTTGGGGGCCCTGAATGGTTGGATAGGTGATCAAAAAAAAGGGATGGTATATACAGTGGTTTTGGGGCGGAGAATAATGAAGAATGGTGGATAGGTGGATTGATTCTGTGATAGATAGAGGTAATGGTGTTATTAAATACTTTCTTTTAAAACACAGAAGAGTTATCCATATTGAGATAATACCTAAAGGAGGTTGGTGTTATGGTAAGATGATGAGTATCGAAGTGAATAAGTTATGGATGATTTTGGTGTTGGTGAATGAAAGGAATAGTTGAAAGTATGTTTGGATTTAAACGGTAGAGGGGTTTAAGGTAAAATGGGAATAATCGATCAATCTTATGTTGTTTCCTAGTTGTAAATATTAAAGTTAGTGGCGGCTTGGATGGAGAGGAAGGTGATTACGAAAAGGAGTAGGGTAACTTAATGTGTTGGAGGTGAGGGAATTTAAGTGAGCAATGACAAATAAGGATAAGTAATGTTAAGAGGCTTGCTCTAGTAAATTCCTGGTTGAATGTGAACAAGTTGATACTGAACAAATCTGGGGTCAAATGAAGGAAAGCAATGTTAGTTCAAGTGCAGAAGGAAAGTGTTTGTATTGTGCTAAAGTTAAGGAAGTAAGGAATGTTAACAGCGAATGGTGGATTGAAGAGTGATGAAAGCGGTTTAAAAGTAGTTAAAAAAAGAGAGCGTGGTTTGATATGTACTAATATTAGCAAATTGATTAAAATTTCAAAAAGAAAGAATGCTTGAATTAATAAGGAGAGGAAAAAAGGAAATACTAAAAGGTGCATACGGAGGAGGAGAAAACAAGAGTAAATGAACAGTTTGGAAGGAGGGAATAGGAAGCTCTTCGGGAATAGGAAGCTCTTTCGGAAGGAAGCGCGAAAGGAGAGAGAATAGAATAAGGGGAATCTGCTTAGAAAAATGAATAGGAATGGTGCTTTTGTAACTGATTGAATGGATGTGAGGGAGTGTGGAAAGAACACTTCGAAAATTGGCATAACATTGACAGTGTAATGATGAGGTGTTAGTGAATGTGTTTGGTTTTGATGGTGCAAGAAGGATGAATAGTGTTATTATTTTGGGGATGGAGGTTATTAGTATAGGAGGGGTAAGTGTAGAAGTGGAGAAACGTAAGAATGTAAATCTGCAGGTATAGGAAATTACTTACTAGTGAGATGATCAAGAGCGGAGGCGAAATGGTGATTGAATGGATTTGGAAGTTGTGTAGTAATAAAGCGTTTATGGAGGTATATATGTCCTAAGGGATTGGAGGAGAGCGTTAATAGTACCCCTAATATTAAGGGTAAGGGAGAAAAGGGAATTGTAGAAATTATAGGGGAATAAGTTATTTGACTGTGTAGGAAGGTATTATCTGGTATTTGGTTGAAAAGAGGTGCGCGAGTGGACTGAGGGACTGTTTGGTGAAGAAAAAGGGTCGTTTAGGAGTGGTAAGATGTGTGATCAAATTCTTTAACATGCAAAACAAATGTATTTGAAGATAAAATGAGGTAGAAGAGAATAAATTATATTTAGTTTTATGGATTTACCAACAGTGCGATGGAAGAGGTTATAAATAGGGAACTTTTAATGCCAGGTTTTAATTTAGTGATATATGTGGTGTTGGTGGTAGGCTTACTGCAATTGAATCAAAAGCTATGTTATGATCGATAGTGAAGCGTGGAAGAATAAAATGGTGTCAATGGTGAATTGGTTTAATGATTAATAGATGGAGTGAGACAGTGGTTGTGTTATGTCTTCCTTGTTATTCAATGTGTAGTATGCGTATGGGGTTATGAAATGAATTCGTAAGGTGGATTGGCAGGTAAAATGGTGTTAGAATGAATGGAGGTGAAATTGGAGAGGCAGTGGAGGGTGCCCTACCTATTGTATGTGGATGATTTGTTGTGTGGCGAATCGAAGAGAGTGTTTGAGAGATTGGTAGAGAGATTTTGGCAGGGTATGTAAAGGAGGGGTTTGAAAAGTAAACGTAGAAAATAAGATTAAAGGTTATTGGTTTTTGAGTGAGGACAGTCTCTCAGTGTGGAAGTTATGTAGATAAATGAGCAAGCTGGAGCAAGGTGGTCTGAGTTTAAAATAATTTAGCGGTTTGTTGGATTGAGAAAGGGAACGGTTATATGCATTGAGTTAGGAAAGTTGTGAATGTGGCTGGTGCAAGTGTCAAATTTTAAAATCGTTGGTGATGTAAAGGGACTAAGTCTTGAGTGGGCTAGAGTCTTATGCATGAGGTGTATGTTGTTACCTGGTGTTATTGTATGTAGTGAGACTATGGTCTGGAAAAGTAGAAGTATAGATCCTAAATGTTCAATGGTTCTAGCATGGACATCTTAATGGGCATGCTAGTTGAAAGAATTAAAATAAAAGTGAGGAATGAACGTATTAGAGAGTGTGGGTGTAAAAGGGTGTATAATGAGAAGAATAAAATGAAAGTTAGTGAGATGGGTTTGGTCCATGGTGGAAAGGATGAATGATAGTCGGTGTGTTATAAGCCGATGTATAGTGGAGAGTGTGTTGGGAACCGAGCCGGCTGAGACCGAAGAGGAATGTGGATCTGAGGTCGGTGAACGAATTGTCTGAAGGAAGAAGAAATGTGAGTTTTGGCAGAGGCGAGAATAAAGTGCATGATTATGGAGAGAATGTCGGTGTGGTTTGTATGGGGCATGTGTTGGCTCCACCTGGGTCATTGTGGATTGAAACCCTTTATCATTTGAGATTGTTACCATATTGAGGGTCCGTCGCGGTCTCATGAGGTCTCAGGTGTGGGATATTTTTATGTCTGTGATTCTTGAGCTCTCCCACTATTAATTGGTAACAAGGGGGGGTTAAGCTGGGCCTTTCTTTTGAACTTTTGTTCATTGTTCTCCTACTGTTTTCCTTTTTCCGATGCTTTGTACAGCACCTCAACCCCGAAAGGGACAGAAGGAAGGTGTAAGAAAGAAAGAAAGATAATATATATATTATATATATAATATATATATATATAATATATATATATATAATATATATATTATATATATTAATATATATATTATATATATTATAAATTAATATATAATATATCTATATAATAGTATATATATATATAAAATATAATTACTATATATAATTATATATATTATATTAGTATATAGAACGCCCTCCGGGCGCAGAGGTGCTTGAGTTCGTCTCGACTCTCATACTGAGAGGACGTCGGTTCACAATCCTCTGCCGTATCTAGTTGGAGTTTTGATCTACCTGGGGGCAGAAAATAAATCTACTGCGAACTATGTTGGTGGGCTAGTTTGGGGAATGCCGGCCTCTTAATAGTTCGAATTTTCCTGTGGTCCCCCATGTTACCCTCTTGATTAGGGGAAAAGCATGTTAAAAGTAGTTTATTATTATATAAATAATATATATATAATATATATAATATATATAATATATATAATATATATATATAATATATATATATATAATATATATATATTATATTAAATATAAATCATATATATATATATATTATATGATATATATAATATATAATATAATAAATAAAAAAAATAGAACTGACTTTTAACGTGCTTTATCCCCTATGCCAGGGGGAACGAACCGGGGGACCAACAGGATTATCGATACTTTAAGGGCCTCGGCGTATCCAAACCAGCGGCCACAACGCTATTCTCATAGTTGTAGTTTGTAATTCTAGATATAGCTAAAGATACCATAGGGGAAATTTGGCTATTTCCAGCATCTTAAAGTACTAGATGGCTCAAAAAATGAAAATATATATATAATATATTTTTTGTTAAAATAACATATTTGTCCATCCTATATCTTCAAAGGAAGAAAAGTTTGAGAGAAAAAAAAAATTAAATTTGTGTACTATTTACCAAGTTTGAACACTTCATCTTCTGTAGACAGGCTATGAGAGCCTGAACCTCCATTGCCAGATTTAGCTTGCACTATTAGCCTATTTTGTTTTTAAATATTATTAATGAGAAATTTTGACCCATATCATGATTCTGTCACAGAGTGCAAGATTCTTACGCTTTGTCATTTATGCCGCCCCACTAATTTTTATATATATATATTACTATATATATGATATATATAGATATATATATCATAGGTTATATATAAATATATATAATATATAATATATATATATATATAATATATATATATATACATATATAATATATATATACGGTATATATATATATATATATATATATATATATATATATTATTTATATTTTGTTCTGTAGATTGGGACGGCTAAGATATTTTAGCTTGGGGATCTTCATGATAAAGTGGTTGTTGGGTTGGTTGTTGGATATATATATAATATATATATATATGTATAATATATATATAACGATAATATATATTAATATATAATTATATATATATATTAATATAATATTAAAAATATATAATATATATTATATATATATAATATAAAAATATATAAATATATTTATATATAGTATAATTATATATATATATTATATATATACTATGATACGGTTATATATATATATTATAATATATATATATATATATAATATAAAAATATATATATATATATATATATAATATAGATAGCTATAGTATATATATATATATATATATATAATATGAAAATAGACCAACTTTATTTCAAATCTCTGAATGAAATAAAATGAATGAAAATAAAAAAAGAATGACTTTCTATTATTATTTTGAATACCTTGGCTTTTTTGTCGTAAAATTCAGAAAGTTTGAAAGAATAACAATACTCATTATTACATCTCATGTTTCAAGATTAAAATGTACTGAACATTGATTAAAGAAAATTAAAGTTCAACTGTTTTACGCTATTATATAATTAAGAATATACTCTGCATATTTGATCTAAGGTATCTCGTTGATTTAAAATTTGCTGAAATTATCCTACATTTAGAAAACTGCAGAAACAGGTCTAAGTTCAAAGATGTTTTTTCAAAAGCAGTTAATTAAGTCTTATGCATAATTTTCTTTACAATTTTTCTTTCATTTTCACTGAGGGTCAAAGATGTCTTGTCCAGTTTATCAGTTGTCTTTTTTTTATTTATTTTTTTTTTTTTTAACAGTTGTTCAACCCCTCACTCACGAGCCCTAATTTCAGGGAGCGGGGGTTTGCAATAAGCGCCAAAATTTCGATTACCGCCTTAGCGCAAATTACGCAAATGAGTGGGCACAGACGCAGGTTTTAAAGTTAGGAGATTAATCACAGGAACAGCAGAAGTATGAAGAGAATTCCACAGAACCAAGGTGGCAGGAAAGAAGGACACCGCAAGCGAACTAAGCCTGAGTTTACCATACATGATCTACAGAAAACTCGTGGGCAGACACAGCATGTCCCTGGCTCGAGGCGTCGTAAAGGGTGGTACGCGAGTGGTAATTTCCCTCGAACACCTGCTGCTGCGGTACCTTATAGAAAAAGAGATAAGATACCAACATATGGCGCCGCAAAGATAGAGGGTCAAGTGAAAGTACAGTACAGAACAGTTTAAAGCCTTTTGGCTTTTGACTCATCCGCTTCAAAAAGCCGGGTAAACCAGAAAGCCCCCCAGAATATGAGAACAGTACTTCCATCAAGGGCGGATGGATCCATGTATAGCTGGAAGTAAACTGAGAAGAGGAATAAAAGGTCTCAAGTCTAAACAGAATTCCCTCATGTTTTTTGAAGCCGTCTTAGCAAACCGTGTGATGTGAGGTTTCCAAGCCCATTTTTTTTGTTATGTTAAGGTCAAGGATGTTTATATTGTCAACGGAGAGACGAGAGAACCGTCGAAAGATATAGGAAGTTAAGAAGGTGTTTAGAGAGGGAGATTTTGTAGAAGTTGAGTTTTATTAAAGAATTGAATTTCACAAGGTTGAGGAAGATCCCAAATAGGAAATTCTAATCCAAACAGTGAAATAGAAATCGGAAGATTAAAGACGAAGAGGCCACTCCTAAAAAGTAAAGAGGGATGCAGATATTGAAATTAGTTGAAGATATGAAAGAGTCGATTCGATCTGTGGTCTTGAGTTGAGGGGGATGATTGATGTTTGTAGGTAGGTGTCAGATTTGGTGGAGAGAGATCTATTTTTATTTGGGATAAGTATGAGGGAAGAAGAGTGTATGGTGTTGATATAAACAGAAACCCAATGAGGAACCCACCATCTATAACAGAATAAGAAGAAGAACGCTCCATCAACCACAGCCGCCATTATTTGATGAGCGACTTGAAAGAAAGTCAAGACATAATAAAGCAAAGAGAAAGAGGAAACCCAAAGGAGAGCAGTGAGCCAGTGACGCGTGCCATATCCGTCAAAGTGCTTGAAATATGGTCAAGCGCCCCACGCAGTCCCCGTAGTTCCCTAAAGGGCTGAAAACCATAAATCGTTAAATAGGAAAGTATAGTCGCAGAAGCCCTCTGAACGCCTGTAAAGCCTAGCTGGCGATCGAAAAGAATGGAAGATTGGTTAATGAATATGTTAAACCATTTAGTCAATTGTTAAATAGTTAGTTCAAATTTAAAAATACATTTTTTTATTTTTTTACAACACCACTGAAAATCTCAAAAAGACTATTACAAGAAAAATTATAGGTAATTGTAATTATATTACCTTTGAAAAGCATTATCTGTATTGCAACTCTGGGCCTTATTTCATGTGAGAATTTTGAAATTTTTGAAATAAGCAATATTATAATTATATATTATAATATATATATATATAAATATATATATATATAATATATATAATATATTATACTATATATATATATATTATATATATATATATAATATTTATATATATAATATATATATATTATAAATATATATATATATATATTATAATATACATCATCATCAATCATCCATCACTTCACCTTTCTCCCCAAAGAGCAGAGGCAAAGGTGCGTACGATGCACCGAAAACAGAAAATTAGTAGAAGAATATTGACGTAATCGAAAGATAAGCTCAAGTCTTACCGCCCCTTAAATCTCAGTAGAACTCGTCGCAGTCAGAAAATCCACCCTAGAGCTTCACGGACGGACCA
>JABUQX010073140.1:0-25764 GCA_015478945.1 Trachelipus rathkii
ACTACTCCTATAAATATTTAAACTCAGACACTTGTTCCAGTTGCTCACCATCCAACATAACCTCGCACCGAGGACTGTCTTCACTCACAACCATAACCTTGCTCTTATCTACGTTTACTTTCAAACCACTCCTTTTACACACCCTGCCAAATCCCTCTATCAATCATCTCTCAATTATTTGTCAGATAAAAGATAGATTTACATTCTCAGGACATTTAATTGTTGCCACGTTATTTCTGCCTGAAATGTTTCCTCAGTATGATTCCATCTTTCCTGAGAAAAATGTAAATGAAACCTGTAAAGTGTACACTTTCATTGACATAAAGAAACTTAAAACAGAACTATCTATAATTTATAGCCTAGAAGAATTTCGTTCTATGTCTGGAGCCATAGCTTTATTCGATTTCATTACAGAAAATCACTTGGAAGCCACTTTTGGGTGAAACTATTTAAAGTTTTCCGTACTACGCTGATGGCCGCGTCGAAAGCAGAAAGTGCTATTTTCCTTAATTAAAAAAGATTAAAACTTTTCCAGAACCACCCAGTAGCAAGAAAGACTTTCCGTCTTAGCAGCAATGCTTTCGATCGAGAAGGACTTATTATAGGCATACAAGATTTTAATAATAAAGTGATTGATAAATTTGTTCAATCAAAAGATAGAAGAGTGAACTTTCTTTTTAAATACAAAGGTAAGGCACAACTTTGAAAATAACGTAATTTTTAAAATAACTAGATTAATGGTTTACGGTCATCAATGCTCTCGCTTTTTTGAAACACACGCACTCACTACGCAGACATATATATATATATATATATATATATATATATATATATATATATATATATATATATATATATATATATATATATATATATATATATATATATATATATATATATATATATATATATTTTGTGTGAGTAAATGCAAATGAACCATTAATATATTTCAGATTACTGCGTGTGGCAAATACATTAATTTCAAAATTTACAACGATCTGTATATATATATATATATATATATATATATATATATATATATATATATATATATATATATATATATATATATATATATATATATATATATATATATATATATATATATATTTATATCGATATAATAATTATTCACGTACGTTCATGACTATGCCGCGAACGTACACGTTCGTATGTAGCGCGTACGCGCGCATAATACGCGTACTGCAATATTTGCAATATTTACAACTTCGGGGCTCCGGTACTGGCCACTATTAGAGGAGCACATAATTCTATATAAAATATAATATATATATATATATATATATATATATATATATATAGTCCTCTGAATCGAATTGCCTAGAGGTGTGGACGAGATCTGCAATGGTCTGGACGAAATTCCTATCACCTTGCAGATTCAAAAAATCGAAAATAATCCCTACCCATGTAGTCACACGGGTGCCCTGGAAGGAAGCCCTCGCCCCTCGAGCGAAAAAAGCAGGTCAGGACCCGACCCTCAATCTACACTCAGAAGCGAAAGCCGCAATAACTCAAAACAAATACCAACACCATTGCTATTACCCAAATAATTGTATCTCATATGCTCAATCCCTGTAAGCCAGTGTCATTTATTTATATCATGTAGCATTTCTTCCCTTAATAATCTATAAGGAATTTATAATAAATTTAACCATAATACTAACATTCAAGTATAACAACATATATCATAAAAGTAAAATTCATATGAAGCTATCTTAAATAAGCCACATCCATTCTCAGTAATCTGTTTTATGTCCATATACTGTGTCCATTGTGAACCTATGTTCTCTCCGTGAATATTACGGGACCTGCCCAGGCTGCCCTCCTCACATCACGAGACCTCCAAGGTCATTCTCCAGATCTAACATCCCCACACATTCTGATACTAAAAATAATGTAATTCATATCACTCCCACTATCCTTAAACATCTGTGGTGTACATCCAAAACCGTGGCTCCAACGAAATGTGTCATCTGTCCCATCTGTAAGACGCATAACGGATAACTGTCATCTTTAGAATGCTCTAGCAAGAGGTGGATCCATAAAAACAGATGTTCCTTGCAGTTTTGCCCGCCCAACTAAACCATACATGGACTTGCTTCATTTGCAACCCCCTACAATTTCCCCACCACCAATCAACGCGAACAATAAGAATTTAACTATAAATCCTTCAAATCAATATAAATGGCCTAAATAACAAACATTCAGAAATCCTTGCCTTCTCTACAAACACAACATAGATATAGTCCTGATAAAGGAAAAGCTCCATACTCCCACAAAATACCTAAGAACACCATTCTACTGGATATGACTCCATTACTCTGACACCCTCCCCAGAAAACTACAATTCCTATTAACATTAATTAAAACAAACCTCTCCACATACACCAGAAACCACTAATCTATTAAATGACCCTATCTCAACATCCACATAATTACTATTCTTCAATATTTCTACAACATAACAAATATATTCATCCCCTACCCTGTACATCACACCACTGTCCAAACAACTACAAACCCAACTTAAATTCTATCAATGCACTCAACAACCTAATACAATAAGAGGCGACTTTAACATGCATCATACAGCCTGGTACAGGGAACACCTCACAGATAACTGAGGAATTCACATCCTCATGAGCTTGATACCTTAAATATATTAAATTACAGAAAAAAGGTCCCACCAGAATTCCACCACAAGCTAATTAATCACAAACATCCGCCAGACATCACTTTCTCCCCTCACTCACTCTTCACCAACATATATGGAACACAGAAATAGATCTTCCATCAGACCATGTCCCAATAATAATCACATACATAACAACAATTAAAAAATACCAACCCCAAAATAATTACAACTTACACAAACTACAAAAAGGAAACTACAATTCACCCAGTACATAGAAACCCGCCTACCCCCACTGGAAATCAACAACTCCCTCCCTACATAAGGCCATAGATAACCACCTAAGTAATAAAAACTCCAACCTCTACGTACCAAAGGGTCACAGAAAACAACACAACCCCTCCTCATCGACCTGAAATTCAGCAACCTGATAAAACAAAGGAACATAATTAGACAACTAAAAATCTACACTCCAGATCTAACTGCTCAAATTAACTCCTAAACACACACAAATTTCCAATCTCATTTCCACCTATAAAACAGAAAAATTAAAAAAACACCTAAATGACAAATATGGTAGCTAGAAGAAAAATAAACTATGTCGTTGAGTAAAGAACTGTTAAAAAACAGAAGAAACAGAAAGAACACAGATTCGAAATTTTTGAAAGAGAAGAAAGAAAAAGGAATTTAATGAAAATAAAGTAAGAAGTTACCTCTGATTCTACAGAGGTTGAAGAGCTGAGCTGGAAAGAATCAAGTTTCCAAGAAAGAAGAACCTTTGATAATAATTAATATTTTGGCACTTTAATTTTGAAATTTTGAGATCATAAATATTCAAATTAATTTAATAATAATTTTTACCAATTTTTAAAAAGTTATTGTAAAGCAACAGAAGTTTGTCACTATGCTCCTTGAAAACCTCTGTCGAAAGGTCATAAACAACAAAAAAAGCTCCTTGTCTAACATTGATTATATTATAGAAGATTGTGCGACCCTGATATAAGAATCATCTAGTCTCAAAAGTTGACTACTCTCCACTTTACTGCCCGGTCATATGAAGATGCAGAGCCTGTTAGTCGCTCCCAATTCCACTGGGATATGGTCAACATCTCATACGCAAAGAAACTATTGGCGGTGCAGATCAACTGGTAGGACGTAGAAACCCATCCAGAGAAATAAAATAAGAGTATCCTGAAAGAATTTGAGCCATGTAGCTAAAATCAAGAATCGATTATTGATAGAATCAACGATCAACTCGATATATTTTTTTGTCAAAGAAGAGATACTATCTGAATAATGAAACGAGGCTATACGACTGAAGCAAGCTTTTATTTTGCTGATAGTGATTAGAATAAAGATATTATTAGACTAGCCATAATATTAATGTTGATGGTAGTGATGGTGATATACAATGATGACACACACAACACACACAATAATAATAATAATAATAATAATAATAATAATAATAATAACACACTCTCCTTGATTAGGCTCTGCCCGTGAGTGGTGGTGACATATGAAAAATAAAAATAAATAAATAAATAAATAAATAAATAAATAAATAAATAAAACTCATAAAAGAAGCTTTAAGAGGAAAAACAACTCTCCTCCCTCTCTGGGCAAATACTATAATATCCTTGCACAACACTACTACAAATTCCAACAAACTCCATCCCCAACCAACACAGTAATAATACAACCCCAAAACACAATCTTTAGAAAGCAATCCAAACCCCCTTTGTACTCAACTAAAAATTCTCGCACTTCGTAAATCTTCAAAAGCTTTCCAGCCTCTGGCCAGACAACATTTTAAACCTTCACATTAAACACCTTGTACAAACTGCTATTTCAGCCATTACAAATATTTTTAACAAGTCATGGTCACTCAACTACATCCCTCCACTCTGGAAAAATCAATAATCATACCCAATTTATACCTACAGAAAAGACCCCAACTTCCCTCTTCATATCGTCCCATATCCCTCCTCTCCCCCCTGTGCAAACTAATGGAGAAGATTTTACTCACCAAAATCCAACCACACTTTCACTCCCCTACCCACCAACATGGCTTCAAAAATCACACTCCACCCAACAGCACTACACAACATCACCCAAAACATTATAAAAGCTTAAACAAACTAAGCTTTCCATAGAACAATACTCCTAGCCATAGACATCAGTAGAGCATTCGACATTAATTAAAATCTACCCAGACACATCCTCATCCAAAATCCCAAACTCCTTCCCCAATACCTTATAAAAAGTGGCTAGCTAATCTCACATCTGGACGCACTGCACAGGTATCTAGCAGGCACCAGATCTCAAGAACTGTAAAATTGAGAAACGGAGTTTCTCAGGGTGACATTATCCTCACCCGGTTCATACTCAACCCCTTTACAGCTGACATCCCTATCCCCCAAACTCCCAATTCACTTATAACCTATGCAAATGATATAACCATAACCATATCTGACCCTCAGTACCAACCGCTACTACTCACACTCAGACCTACCTAAACCAACTAGAAGTCTGGCTGTCTTCCAACAGAATGCTGTCAGCCTCTGCCGAGAAAATCCTCTATAACCCTTGATCATCACTGACAGACACCAATCATCATTACACTGCAAGCAACTCCCAAATAGCTCCATCACTTCCTAAACTAAACACTCAAAATTCTCAATAGATGAACCCCTCGACACATTTGTTTTTTTAGGAGGGATCATTTTAGATTTATGACCATTTACCCCCACCTAAAAATGGACATAAAATTCGGAATTATCGCTGATTTGGACCCTATAAAACACCAAACTGTAGCATTTTTTTGGCTTCAAACGTTTGAAATAAGTCATTTTTCACATCAACCCAGGCTTTTGCATATTTGCACAACTTTCAGACTAATGATTAACCAATATTTCGATTTTTATAATATAGCACTAATTTCTGAATTTGAGTTGATTTGAAATGAAAATTGCGATAATATTTTTCCTGTTTGGGCGAAGTGGGATGAAATTTCGATAGATTTTTATATGCATTAGTTTTGGATCTGTTCTTGGAACAAATTTTAAAAATTTTTGGAATATGGTTGGTAAGGAAAGTTTACTTATAGAGTCTCGTCTACTGATAAAGATCGATAAGTAGAAAATATATCAATATTTCACTTTTTCAAAAATTTAAAACCATCCAAAGTGAAATATTGATATATTTTTTTCTACTCTATCCGATCAACATCAAATTTTCAGGGCTTGTATAGTTGCGATACACCTTTTTACTTAGATCATTTTTTTGCATACTCAAAAGAAATCAACAAAACTAATTATTTTTTTTGAAAATTTGTTCCAAGAAAAATCAAAACTACATATACAAAGAAATATCTAAGTAAAATGAGCCTCTTTCCCTGATCATTACATATAACCTGAATATTTCATCCACTTCTTGCACGAACAGTAAAAAATTAATAGTCTGTCTAAAATCCAAAAAAGTGGGTTTGGAAATTGACAACGCTGAGCAATAAACTACTCAAAAAATCGGAAAAATTCTATGTGACTTTTGTAGGTAATGGACCCATCTATGCATATTTCAAGTTGAAGTCATTTCTGAAAAAATTCTGGAAGTTGTGATACGAAAAATGTCAAAACATGGGTTTGGAAAATTAACTTTGAAAGAATGACTACAGACACAGAAAAACACCGAAAACAACGTTTTAGAGGCCAAAGCTACAGTTTGGTGTTTAAAGAGTCAAAATCGCCTGATAATTCCGAATTTTATGTCTATTTTTAGGTGGGGGCAATGGGGTCACAAAATCTAAAATATTGATCCTCCCCTTTGCCACTCCTCGCATCCAAACAGCAACACAATAAATAGAAAACTAAATGTCATACAAACTTTATACCGACACAATTTCAGCAATGAAGCAGTCCACACTGACAACTACATACAAACAATTTCAAGAACCACAATCAACTACGGATCAACAGTCTGGTACCTTCTAATCTCATCAACCAAGAGAATCAAATTAAAGAATCCAAAATACTGCTCTTAGAACTATCACAGGCTGCCTGAAAACTACTCCAATCCAACACCGACATGAAGAAAAAATTATCCCAATTCAGAACCATCTGGACATGGTAGGGATGCAATCTGCTAGGGCTCTTGACCCTACCCATCCATGCCATATTTTCCTACATCACACTATATACCGTTTAAAATCCCCTTTACCTCCTCGCACCTTCGACTGATACCAACTCTTCAGAACCTCCCCACCCTCCAAACAACACCTCTCTCAAAACATATTCACACAGCAATACCTCAACAACTGCACACCAAATCACCTTATAAACTCTCGCCTGCCGGAAATATCAGCAACTCAGAATACTCCCACGAGAGATGCAGATCTCACTATCTAGACTGAGATCTGGGCATCACCCAGACTCCATGGAATATGCCAGGCCTAGATTGATGTCCTTCAAAATGCAGCCTCCTGTGCCCCTGTCGAAGATGGCCAACGGAGGCCGGAAACAACCGATCACCTTTTTAAGATGTCCCCTACTCACCCCCTACACTCTCCATCAAATTTCCCTCCTGGAGACCTGTGGCTTTATGCCCAGTGGAGGTCGTTGGTTCTGGAGATACCATGGGACTTAACAAGAGAGGGGCAAAGATATATATATATATATATATATATATATATATATATATATATATATATATATATATATATATATATATATATATATATATATATATATATATATATATATATATATATATATATAAAAATAGAGAGGCAATACCGTAATATATTGAAACAAGAATGCGGTTATACCGTGTTAGTAAACTAACAACAGGGGAAATCCCTAATGGAACGAAATAGGAACAAGGCTGATGGTTAGGTCTTATAAAGATGTTCAGTTCCAAAGGTAAAATGTGATCACAAGGAAAGTGAGATGATTCGATAAGATGTGCTGAAAGCGATGCTGATCGAAGAGGTATAGATAGCACATCACGGAAGAACTTGCTTCTAAGGGTTGAGATGGCCAAGCAATCCACAAAGAGATGAACGACTGTGAGAGGACAATGGAGGAGCAAAATTGACAGGTCGGGGGAACCCCCTGCGATATAAAAAATCCATGGGTGAGATTGGTATGACCCAAACGAAATCGAGCCAGGAACACCTCCAGGAGGCGACTTCTCCTAATAGAGGAAGAACACCGGCCAATTGACGGGTTTGACGTTCCGTAATTTGGCGCCACGAGCATCCCTCCCTCGCCACAACATAAGACTTGCCAGCGCAGAGAGGAACGTCGGCCTTAATGAGTATGGAGTAAGATCAAGTAGCAGAAAAAAATGGCCCAGGCGTAGCAACAGGAAGGAAGGTAATTGGGCCACGCCGACAGCCCTGGTGTGTAGCCGCTTCTCTTGGATCCCCTCGGCCGTATTGTTCCCAGGAACATCCCATCACAAGTGAGAGGGTCCCCAACAAAACACGAATGTTTTGGTTCAGCGCGCAGGCATCAAGGGCAGAGAGACTGTCTGAATGGCAGAGACTCAAAAGGATTGTTAGGTCGATGCGGTCAAGCAACGCCTGGAGATTGCGTGTTACGAGAATCAAAAAAGATGGCATGAGTAAACCCCATGGGTGGTGGTACTTGATTCTTGTTCATCGCCATTGGACATTCCGCGATCTTAGTTCTTGCGTGAAAAAACAAATATCGGGGTGAAGGGTGTGAAAAACTGAATTTCTGGAAACACATCTGATAAGTCCCACCACCCTCCCTCCGTCTTGGAAGACCAGTCGGCGTATAATACACCCCCCCGCAAGCCCGCGCGGTGCGGGGGGGCGGCGGAGCCGAGAAGGTGCGGCACGGCGGGTAAGAGGGATGAGTACTTTTTCGATGAAAACTCCATAATGAAGAGCTCTCCCTCTCTTCTCTCTCTCCCAGGCTCTCTCTCTCTCTCTCTCTCTCTCTCTCTCTCCACTTCTATGTCTATGTTTTTTCTTGTCGAATGATAGTAGTATTAATATTTAGTATGACTATATAAGTGAATTATATATTAACTATATATATTAGTATATAGTATATATATTATGATAATATATAGTATATATATGCGCTTATATATTTGATTATATAATAAGTAGTAATAATAAGTAGTGGTATGTATATAGTATTAGTAATATATAGTTATTATAGGTATTATAATTATAATATACGTATATATATATATATATATATTATATTAATAGTATATAAGTATAAATAATATATATTTATCTATATATTAATATATATATCTAGTTCATAATTAAAATTATTTAGTTATATAATATATAGTATAGTAGTATATATATATGAGTATGAGGTAGTATATACATATATATATAGTAGGTATTAGTATATATAATATAGTATTTTTATGTATTAATATATATATATAATTGTATATATATAATATAAATGTATGATCATATATTATATATATAATATATATATATATATATATATAATATTAGTATATTATAATATATCTATAATAAGTATTATATATATAATATTATGCATAAATTAGTAACAATATTTTTTTTAACACCGAATTATTGATAGTGACTAATAATATATATATATAATGATTTGTTATCCAGGTATGACTCCGATTCTTAAAGTCACCTGAAAATGAGAAAAACAGCAACAAAATTAGTATGCGTGCTCCTATTTACCGAATGAACTCGTTAGTTTGGTCCTCACAACATGTGCTCCGTAACATAATAAGTGAAACTCAAGATGCGTCCTTTTTTTCTCTTTATTTTGAGATACGGCCCAAGATATTTCTAAAACTGAACCACCTGTCAGTAGTAATAAGATAAGTCTGCATCAATTACGATGGAAAGAAGCTTCAAATTAATGAGTCATTCTTTGGGGTTTAAATCCATAACATAATCAAAAGCGAAAAGGTTTAGAAGAGTGAAGGTGTAAGTTTTTTTGGAAAGCTGATTATTTTCATTAACAAAGTCGCAGATGGGGCTATGATGGTGCTAAGCTGTTTGAGTGGGAAGTACACGTTGGACTTGCAGACCAAAAATAAGCGAAGGTCGCCTATGGCATGAGTATGTGCGTTGTTTCAAATCACAACTTAACTTAGTCTTCGAATTGATTCTGTAAGGAGATGTACAGAAATGATTTTTTTTTATGATGTGATTAATTGAGATATATGGGTATTTCAAGTCAGAGTCTATCAGGAGTGGAACTAAGAAAAAGAAATTTTCTTCAGTAAACCTGCATGGTCAATTCAAACTGTTAAAGACTTCTGTGGCCCAACTAGATGGTCTGTCGAGAGGTTCGATTGCTTGTTGGTAGTTAAAGTTAATTTCATTTAAAAGGGTTTTGAATATTGTTTATCAAAAATCATTCTAACTTCAACAAGAGCTCTGAAGTGTTAAAGGGCGACAGCATTAAGAAGACAAAATGTCTACTTTTCACTTCATTTTATTGCTTGTGTTTCAAGCAAAATTTTGGAAAGTAGTAACATCACTTCTAAAACACTGCTGACAAAATGGTTCGGGCTGAGCTGAGGAAGTTTTTAAACTACCCTCTAGTGGAAGAGGCCCCAGGAAATTGCAAGAAGCTGGCAAAGTGAGACTTCATTCCCTACTAAACGCAAAAGCAAAGTGGCAAGCCTTCTTTGATGAGCGCTGTTCTAAGATGGTTGACTTCATTGATTCCCTTTGCAAATTTCAAGTTGGGTTTTTTTTTACAGGAGACATTGACAGAAACTAATGACTGACTTGCAACAGAAGGTGGATTTGAGGATAGGGTGAATCACAGCATGTTTTGCCTTTTTGAGCTTCTATCAGCCCCTACAGAACAAACAGATAATAAGTTCATTGAGTTCATGAACACTGCTGACAAGGGTAGCCTGAAAAAAATATTAAAGCCGACTGGCAGCAGACCGCCACCTACGAGAAGGTTTCTTACTTAGTGGAGATTTATAACAAGTTAAGATAAGAAAAGAAAAAACGACAAAAATAATACAAGTGGCAGAATATTTTGTCGTTGAAAAGACTTGTGTGTCTTGGTGAGGTATTCCAGGAAGCTGGAGTAGCAGGCTTTTTATAATGTTTTCTGACCCTCGCAGTAAGCTTCACATCTGCTGAAGAGTCTGTTTCAAGATTTAAAACATAATTGAGAAGTTATTTGAAAAGTGAGCAATGACGACCGTAGGGTTAAGTGAATTGGTCTATAGCTGTAAGCTAGAGTATACTCCGGCGCTTCGCGCACTGGACTTAGAGAAACTAGTGCAGACATTTTGTGATGCAAAGAGACGAAAGGGAACATCCGGTGTAAATTCGACTAAGTGCAATGTGAGAACAAGGTATAAAAAATGACAAAATGTTTGTATTGTTATTATTAGTAGGTTTTTGCTTTACCTGTATACAATAATCGGTAATGTTAAAAGGTGTTTTAATAAATGTCGCATTACTCTTTTATATATATAGAAAATTTTTTTTTCATTGTAATACGACTCTGGTTTTCTTTTGTAATGCTTAATGGTGATTTTTCTGTGATTTTTAATGAACAAGAAAAAAACCTTTTTTTGTCAAATTCAAAGTTAAAAGACGAAATAAAAGCCAAAAATAAAGGGTGGTGCACAAGAATTAAAGTCGCGGGGGCGCAACTGACCTTAGTTACGCCACTATCTTTGAACCATCGGTGTAAACGGCTATAGAGGTCGCTATGGAGCCGGGGTCCGCGAGGGACCTGAAAGGAATCCCCTCAAGTTCTGCACCGGAGAGCGCTCGACTTTACTCAATCAGATGGATCCCGTTTGCGAGGAGCAGCGAGTCGGTTTTAGTGAGAGAGTCGGAATGGGAGAGGGTAAATCATTAGTGGCAGTGACCGGCTGTCGCTTAGATAAAGGTCGACGAAAGCGAAGATGGAAGGCAGTAACAACCCCAGCAAATGGCAATAAGAAGGGTTTATGACGGCCGCGCCTCCTCTAAATAGATGTCTAAGGCGATGAGGGTTTACGCAAACGACCTGAATAGCTAATGAACAGGTGAGCACATGAGCTGCACGTCCCTCCGACAGGGATAAGGGCATCACCCAGGCTTCCTACGCTCCAGGTCTTCCTTTGGGCAGAGGAACGGTGAATGCTACCGTAAGCAATTCTCGAGACCCTTCGGTCTGAATGGGGGTCAAGAAGACGGAGGTATGGACTGGAAGGTCTGCCTAAATTATAAGCACAATACCATAGTCTATGTTTTAGCCCGCACCAGCAATGATGTAAAGGTTCGGAGAGCCATGGTTTTTTCTGTCCGCTACACCAAGTCGGGGAGGTGACGGCTACCTGTAAGAGATCAAGGAACGCGGCAATTACTTTAGAGGAGAGGTAAATTGTGAGGACGGTACGGTGAGGCGCTGCTCAAGCAGCAGACGCTTCAGGATCCTCATCGCTCGCTCCACCGGATAGGGCAGGCCATGACAGAGGGCGTAAGAGAAGAGGCCTGAACGTAGGGGTCGATTCAATACGACGAGGAATTTTTTCCGAAAAGCAAGGCTGGTAGTTTTTCCGAATCGTGGAGAATGTTAAAGCCACGCGCCCGACCACCAGGAGGAAACCCTATCGGTGGCGAGCTGAAGTTGATGCACCTTATAAGGAAGTTTTGCTCCAGTTCGTCAAACAATAACGATGGAATGCAGCGCACCGAGGTCGGATGGAATCGACAACACCATTGAAGTCTATTGCGAAAAGCAATACATGCTCAGTAACTGTGCCTCTGCGAGCAGACCCCTTCGTCCAGGACAGAAACGCGCTCGACAGCCTGGTACCACAATGGACCTGACGACGATCCAGAGCATAGAACACTGAAGAACGAAGGAAAAGTTTGCCCTAAGTTCTTAACAAGCCAAGGGAACATGGAGGTTCCGAAAAAAACCAACCATCCACGTGCTATCACACCACCTTTTCGAGTCGAAGAAAACGTCCAAGTGGTTATTTTGTTTGGATAGCAACTGACTCGACGACTAACGTCGTGTTAACCGAAGGAGAGGATGTCCTGGGTGCAGCGATGGTCCGACGAAAACTCTAATTGTTAGTCGGAAAATGTAGTGGAGTTGCTCCAAACGTGGGAACAAGATAGGAAGCCACCAAATCTCTCCATAGCTTGCATGTATTGCAGGTAAATGACAATAGGGCGATGGATTATTGATGAATAGAAAGTATGAGGATCCTTACCCGAGGTTTGGAATGGGGACAAAATGTGCAGTAAGACCAGAGTAGAAAGGATAGACCCCCACTCCACACTCATAACTTCTATTGTATAATAAAGCCGAGAAGGAAGGCGTATTGGCCAGTAAAGGATGAGCATTTAAACAGTAGACCAGGCAGCATTCATGGGAAAGGAGAATGCCAGGTCAGAGGCCAGACGCTCTGCGCACCATCCTTCAAAAGTTTGAGGGCGTCCTTGGAACTCTGCTTTGGTGAATAAGTCTGGTTGTATTTTGAGTCTTCTCCTGGTGGAAGCAGAAAATCCGGAAACTCATTCGCGCCAGTTGCGGTCAGAACACGAAAGCTTTTCAGGATATATCGGAGCCGCTTGAATAGAGGATGCGAAGTGATATAACACAACTCGTCCGCCACGACCCCGGGAGCAGAGATGAAATCAGAGGTTTGCGGGCCGTAAACAAGGATAATGGGGCGGATCTGCATGGTTTGTTCATGAAAATTTTCGCAACTATTTTTTATGGACTTCGATGATACAGGAACGTAGAAGAATTGAAACGTGGAAGCGTGAGTTGCGAAAAACTGTTTCCGCTTACTCCGCGATAAATACGCCGGGAGCTGGCTTGCCGGAGGCTATTAAACAGAATAAGTTGGGAGGTGTGGTGGGAGTCTGTTTAATACAGCCTAGTACAGCTTTACGCTTTTCTCGTATTATTCCGAGCACATTCCTGGTTCCACAGGGGGTTCGTCAATTTCGTCCTAAGAAGAATGGGGTACCTGACCTGAGTGCCGCTACTGAAGTAATTGGGGCTTCCTGAGAACCAGATAAGTGAAGGAATCCGCCGGCTACGGTGAACAAGGTAGATCGGGCAGGAAAGATGGGGAAAATAAGTAACCGGATGAAAGGAAGACCAGTATCGTGTCTCTCTCGTGCGCAGTCAGAATAAGGTGGTTGCTGTGGACTGAGGCTGAAGGATGGTATCACGATTGGGTAGTGGTATCTACCACAGAGGAAAGACCGACCTTTCCCACCCTAAACGATCCTTGAAACAGGAAGAAGTGCCTGTATTCAAAACGTTCAATAGGTTGGAAGGACAGTGTTTGTAACATCCCAATTTCGATAAAATCCTGCAAATACTGCAATTAACTCAATTTGGGCAATTGGTGACGTAATCAAAGTCTCTCCCGCAAAGGATGGCGGAGGTTAAAGTCGCCGAAGACTAACATGGCCGGTGGGAGGCTCGTGAAAAAATTGACGAGGTCCTTCTTGGTATTATATTTACAGCTGGGCGCCAAGTACACTGAGCACAGCGTAAGCTGCGTGTAAGATGGGATACGAGCCGCTAGTGCATGCAGGTGGAGTGGAGGGAGAATGGGTAAGTGAAATTGGCACAGACTCATGAAGCAGGGGATCGCTGCCCCAACTCCTGTTCGCTGTCTCAACGATTCAGGAAAAGAAGGGGTTCCCTGTACCTTGAAGGCTTGCAAAAAGGTCACGGTCACGAAGTTGCCACTCCTGTATAACAAATGAGCCAAGGGCTAATGAGCGTACAAGTAATACTTTTTAGTTTCTTCGTAATGAAGCAAAACTAATCGGGGCAGTTTTCCATTGGATGAAACGTGTGCATGAAACGGGAACAAAACATCATGATTCAGGACGATCGTACAAATTAGTCACGAAATGTTTTGGGATGTGGCATGTCTTCTCAAAGGAATTAGTCGGATGTCCCGTGAGGCAGTCGGACGACCCACCGACAGGAACCTCTAGCCCTGGGGGGAGAGGAAGATTACGCAGCAGGGATATGTGTGGACCCCTGCTTACGAGAGGGGTTCCTGGTCACATCAGGAGAGGGTTCGCCAAAGAGGCTCGCCAAGTTCCACTCCACATTTCGAACACTCTTCCCCTCTGCCGCACCCCTGCCAGACTTCTCAGCAGCCTATGTTTCTCCAGGAGGTGCCCTAACAGAGGCTGTGGAAGATGGAAGAGGAGGAAAAGTAGGAATGGTGTCGGCGGAAGTGATAGGAGACACATTAGGAGACAAGTGCGCGGTGTCCGTAGGCAAAATCTTGGAAGCAATTCGCACCAGAGTAGAGCCAGATGGCCCAGTCGACGAGTCCGAAGTCAAAGGGGGAAGAGGCAGGAAGGGAAGAAGACTCCTTCCTCCTGCGTCCACCAGCAATCAACCCACCCTCAACATACATCAAAGCGGCGTCACGTCTACCTGAAGGAAGACTGCGGTCGGGAGAGGTGTCAATCGATACCACCTCGGACTTGCCCCTGGACGGGACTCCAGTGTCAGCACGAGACAATCCCACTGAAGAAGAGTAGTCCGAAGAGTCCATGGTGGCATCCAAAAAAGTCTCAGAATCGCTTGAATAATGTAGAAGCGAAGCGGGCTTAGGCGGCGCGAGCAATAAATGATCAGAACGGGCAGAGGTTGGACCAGTGTTCCTGGATTGGCCACGCAGGTTGTCATCGCGGTGAGCCCGTTTCGGCAGGACAGAGACAGGTCCCCCAGTGCAAACTGGTTCCTTTTGCTTCAAGAAGTCCGTGGCCTGATAAGCAAGCGAGTAAGGATGTCTGGACTGGGAAGATCCACCCTTGGACTGACTCTCGCAACCGTTAAGAGGGGCTTAGTATTTCCCGGCGAAATAGAAGCAGGTCGTTTCCGGGAGATGGTACAGGGAAGCTCCGATGAGGCACAGGGACGTTTACCATCGACCTAAGAAGCGGAACAGGTCGCAAAACAGTATCCCCTGTGGGAAGCCGCAATGGACTCTCAACAAGTGAGGGAGCATTGAGAGAGGTGGGTCGTGTGTGCCGGCGGACCATGGTTTTGGGAGAGTTGGGTGGACAATTTTCCAGAGCACACGGAAACACCAAGTCAGGTGAGTCGTTAAAACCGTGTCACGGAAAGGTCGAATGGTCCGATACGTGAATGCGGAACTAAGTTCCGGATCACAAACGCAAACGGTGGGTGATGGGCAATGGTGGAGGCAACCACTGATGAAGTGGTCTTTGCCGAAGCAATAGAAAGAGGAAGATGCACGCAGGAAATCTTGCAAAACTTTCCTCCCGGCGGGTAGGGTCCTCTTCGAACGGTATACTTATGGATTGGCGCACTGCTTCCGAGATGTTCCTTCATCCAATAGGCATAAGAAGGCGCAGAAGTAGACAGAAGGAGAGCCGGGTATAAGAGGGACCTTGCAGATTAAGAATCAGCATGGGAGAATGTTGTTTCGTTCAGTGTAACGGATGGAGAGAAGCTTCCACATGTTCGGACATAAATTGTTTTGGGGGAGACGCTATGAAAATATTTATGAGGGGTGACAATTATATGGTCATTGAATACGTCTCGGGAAGGGCTCAAATAAGTTCCGAACCGTGTGACAAGCAGGGAAAAACCTATAGTCTTACCATTAGAAGGATTGTAAAGGCATAGACTGGTAAGTAAAACAGACGAGGGTGTGGTCGTCTGAGTTGGGTTCTCCTTACGAATGCAGACGGAATCCGATAACATGAAACGTCGGTCTGGACAGGCACTGTGGGTGCTCGTACACAAGTCGAGATAACAGAAATGTCATCGAGAAGCATCGCAAGTAAGCACACTTCCACGTGCTCACATATTATGGTGACCTGACACGCTTCCTTCGACGTTTTGTTACAACATCGTTTAGCCCTAGAAAGAATATGGGAAATGCTTCCCTATCAGACTTTGATAGGGAAGTGCAACGGTTACGTGACACTTATTTTGGGCACACGAGGAGCAACACGAACCAAGATGGACAGTTTCCTCATGTGGCTGCAGCCTGTGGTTTCAGTAGTTACTTTGATAGAGCAGACCTCCAAAGCATCATAAAGGATGAGCTGGCTTTACAAATAGTCAGTGAGATCGTTGATGAACGTCGAATGCATATTTAAAAAAAATAATAGAGTCGCGGTTAGGAAATCAAGACTAGAGACCGTCTGGAGGGGGTCCGATGAAAAGCGATATCGTACGTAGATATGTTTTAGTTCTGGGCACATGAGAGCCCCGTCAGAGATGCTAACGTAAGGGTCGGCAGAGACTGAAGGGTATCTATCTGAATAGTTTCGGGCTTACAACATTGAACACGCCCTCACCTGCTCTATGATGGGGTAAACTAAGAACACAGCATCAAATCATTCACAGACGGGCTCTCGATGGTTCCGGAGTAGATACTCATGTATTCTCAATCATACATTGTTCATACCTTGAAGGAACTGAGTCGCGCATTGAAGGACTATTGAGACGTTGGGTGGGAAGTACCAAAAACCATAGTTTCATTCATATAATTCTATATAAATTATGACGGCATCAGACAAAATATACTAGTGATCGCGGTAAGCTGGAACAGCCAAGAGGGATACAGTCGGTTTGCGGAGGGCGACACCAAGATGGTCGGATTTGACATCTTAATGAAAACGCTTTAACTTTTTTAGTTTTTCACATAAACAAATAAGATAGTTTATAGAGAAAATAAACACAATAGGTCATTATGTACATACATGATGATATATTAAGATATACTCCGGGAGCTGGCTCACATGCAGGCCCTACAGTTACAGGTCCGCAGAGCATAACATCTCCCTTAGAAAACGGCAGACCCGTTAGGGTGGGGCTATGGGGTTTTATTCGGAAAGCTCCCGGAACCCTTTGGCGTTCAGTCCCGAAGATGGAAAAATAAAAGCGTGCACCACACGGATGTAAAACGCGAAAGTCCAAGTGCCGTGGACAGCCTCACACTGGTTAGGCAAGGTTCGGGTCCCCTACAATAGGCGGCCCGGAGAAAGGCCAAACCAGTTTTTAACCTGTACCTTCACCCACGTCACCGTAGGTAGAGAGGGCAAGATGGACATATGACACAACACACAGGAGTAACCGAGCCCGGTAAGCTAGCCGAAGGAATCTAGGGGAATTGGGGAGACCACAGAAGAGAGATCAAGAATTAGGTAGGGTAAGTCTGTACAGAAAACGGGAGAAAGGATATTTAAACGGGGAAGGACGGGCATAAAATTGTGATACACGGATATTAATGATAAATAAAAGTAATGAATAATAATAATAATCTAATAATAATAAGTAATAATTTATTTTTTTTGGAGTGGATGTACAGGGATCGTCCACAGTCACACAAGAAATGTCGCTAGACCCGTGTAAGCGAACTAACGACAGGAGGAAACCCTAACAAACTACGAAACACGGAAACAAGGCTGAGATGGTTGGATCTTATACAAGAATGGTCAGTTCCAAGAGGAAGGTAAATGCGCAATACACTACGAAATAAATGAGATGATCGTGAGATAAAATGTGAGCTGAGGCGATTTTGGCTAGCAGAGGAATATGTTAGCACGCTCAGTGAAAAGAACTTGCTTCGAAGGGTTGAGATGGCAACGCAATCCACAAAAGTGAAGAACAGTAGAGAGGACAACTGGAGGAGCAAAAGTGCCAGGTCGGGGGAACCCGCCCGCGACAGTAAGAAATCCATGGGCGAGATTATGCAGTGACCAAAGCGCGAATACGAGCAAAGGAACCACCTCGACACAGAGGCGGACTCTTCCTACAGAAGTATGGAAGACCACCGGCCAAGGAGGGTTTGACATTCCGAAGCTTGGCGCCACGAGCATCCTCCGTCCAACACGACTGCTAGCCAGAGAGGAAGCCCCGACACAAAGAGATGGAGGAATCTGTAGCAGGGAAATGGCCCCGGCGTACAGCAGGAGGAAGATATTGGGCACTCGACACCCTTGTGCAAGCCGCGCTGTGTATGGGGGCACCCCTCCCATCCCCTCCTCCCCATCGGTCCGTTCGTTGTGCAGGTGAACACCCATATGGGAGGAACTCCAACAGTAACTACGCAAGTGTTGTGGTGCTGCGCTGTGTAACAAGCAAGGGATCGTGCTTTGAAATGAGCACAGACGCAAACGGTTATCGGGTCTACCGCTCAAAGCAACGTACTGGATGAGCGTCTCCGGAGATCCGAAAAGATGGTATAATAACCCCCACGGGCGAAGGTACTGATCCCTGTTCCCACCGCCAAATTGAGACATTGCTATAGTTCAGCTGAAAAAAAACAGACAATAAGGGGTGGAAGGGGTATTGGTGATACATGATCAGTGTGTCCGAGAAACACCAGCTGAAAGCTCTCCAACCCCCTTCCTCTCGTCTTGAACATCGTGTGTAAACTCACGCTACTAGAGGTCCGCTATGGGACCTCCGCGTGAGATACAAAGGAAACCCTCAACAGCACCGGGTGTGCCTCCGACTTATTCTAAGACTGGATCCCACTGCAGAGAGCAGGAGGACGGAGGACGCCAACTGTGAATGAGTAGAGGTAAAATCAATTGCATGACCGCTCGCTGAGGAAGGTCGAGGAAAGCGAGATGGAAGTAACGAACCCCATCAAAATGGCCAATAAAGAAAGGGTGTGTGACGGACCGCTCCTATTATAGGCGTCAAGGCCGACGAGGTTAGGAACCTGAAGACGGGTGATACAGCGAGGCACACTGAAGCTGCTCTCCGCACGGGATAAGGGGCGTCACCCTCGGCCTCCAACCCTCCAGTGATGTTCCCTTCGGAGAGGACGGAATGCAATCCCGTGGCAATCTCAGACCTTGCAGTCTGAATGGGGTCAAGAACGCGGAGGTAGTAGGACTGGAAGGTCTGCCCGTAAATGGCACACTACCATAGTCCAGTTTGCCCGCACGCACCAGCATGATGTAAAGGTGGGGCATGGTTTTTCTGTCCGCACACCAAGTCTTGGAGGTGAGGTGGCGTAAAAGATCCAAGGAACAGCGGCAATATTAGTTTTGAGGAGAGTAATATGAGGAAAGGTACGCATGAGGTCTCATCGAGCAAGTCAGACCCAGGAACAGCATCTCCTACGTACTCCCTGGATTAGGGGAGTTCCTATAGAGACGTAACATTGGAGCAAATATGGGCGACCCCTACGACGATGGATTTTTCCGGAAAAGCACAGGCTGTAGTTTCAGTGTTCACAGTGGAGAATTGTAAAAGCCACGCTCAGAGCATCCAGGAGGTAACCTAAAATCGATATGGCAAATTGAAGTTGACGGTTCAGTCTAAAGGTAAGTGTTGAGCTCCATGCCAGACGGATGTACCAGGCAAGCGAATCGTCATACATAGATGGAGCATAGCGGCTACACTGCTACGTGTCGGGATGGAAATTGACAACACCTTGAAACCAATAACGAAAAGACAACACGCTCAGTACAGCTGCCTCCTGCGGCACCCCTTCTCGGTCAGGTACAAAACGCCCTGCGACAGCGTGGTACCTACAACGGGACCTGAACGAACGATCCTCGACAGTCAACAACTGCAAGGAAATAGGGGAAGTTTGCCCCCACGTATAAGTCCCAAGTTGAGAGTTTGGAGGCTCCAGTCAAAACACCACAACCATCCATCGTGCTAAATCGATTTTACGGCCTTTTTGGAGGTCAATAGAAGACGACCGGTGGTCATTCTTGGAAGGCAAATGACTCAGCGATGCGTGAACGACAAGAAGGAGAGGATCCTGGGTCGAATGATGGCGACGAAAACGCAATTGGTAGTTCGAAAAATGCGTGGAGTTGCTCCAACGTGGGAATAAGACGGGAAGCCACCAATCTCTCACATGAGCTTACATGTAATTAGCAGGGTTTCAATGAAGAATAAGGTGCGAGTCGGTTATCGAAGAAGTCGGATTTTTCTTGCCCAGGGTTATGGGGAATGGGGAGGCAATATAGAGTGGATGCAATGTAGAGCATCGCCAGGAGCAGACAGGGAGGATTTAGACCGTTCTGTACCATAGCCATATGCTATATGTAGTACGAAAGCCGAGATAGGAGAGGCAGTGCAGATGGTAATGGAGCATGGCGAAGCATCTGAATGAGGAGATGCCAGAGTCAGGTGGCCAAGTGCGCTCCTTCATGCCCGCAAGCTTGAGGGCGTACTTTGGAAAGTCGGCGTGGTGAGACATTAGTATTCACGTTTGTACTGGGAAGGTCTGTTATCAGGGGCAACAGAAAAAGTCAGTGAAAACTCACCCGGCTGAAGCAACTTGAGAAGGAATAAAGGCCGATTCTCAGGCAGGCGATAACAGTGAGCCCGCTGGGAGCAGGCGCGAAGCTGATTAAATCGCCGCATCGAGCTTCGTCGCCGCCTCACACTTCCGCTGACGGGGAGCAGAAGAATGACTCAGGAAGCTTTAGCGAGCCGTCAAACGGAGATAAATAGGGCGAAGCGGGGTGAGATCTACTCATGGCTGGTGAGTTGTTCAGTGAAATTACGTTGTGTGTGAGAGCACTCAGCCAGTGTTTTCGATTAGTGTTGGTACTCGGATAACATGTTGTCAGCTAGGGGTAGAGAGGACATTAAACGACGGTGGGAGAGAGCGAAGTTGAATAGGCTGCGTAACAGATCAGTTGTGCCGGGCGTCACACCGGCGAGTTTTATCACAGTGGACCGCGGGAGGCGGGCCGACCGATAGTTCACCGTGAAGAAAACAGAATCGGTGAATGTAGTAATGGTGTGGGATGTCTGGGTTTCTGTGAGTTAAACGAGAGCCGTAGGTACAATACTGTCAGCGGTCTTCTTACGGTCACGAATTATACCGTAAGCATCACTGCCTTAGGGCTTCATCTCAGGGCGACGTTGTTGATTTTGCTCCGGGTCCACAGATCTCGAATTCGGGGTATTTATTGCAGATGTGGTTGTAATCTGTCGCAGGTATGCTGTTTGTAAGGGTCGATGCATGTGCAGGATATTACTTCCTTGGGATAAAGTATAAGCGTGAATTGGATTGAGCGCGCGCCGGCCGGAACGGAAGTGAGACTACGTTGTAGGCTGTGCCTCAATGAGATCTGAAAGAAGTGCGAGAGGAGGATGTGAGCTCTGACTTGAACAGGAGAAAGAGACGGCTTGAGCTTCTCTTAGGTCCTAGATCGATACAGAGTGGATCCAGGGCGCAAGCACCCATGAAACTAGCGAGGAGTGGAGATACAATGCGTGCGAGACGTTGGAGGGCACCGCGAGGATGGATATGGGCAAGGAGGGGACGATTAAGTTGTGAAGGTGGCACAATAGCCTTGGAGCCAGAGGGCAAGAGATCACCGTTTGCCAGACGCACAAGACGATTATTGCTAAAGAGCGTAGAATGGAACAAAACAAAGAGGCATAATACTGCTACTACACAGGAGAACGAGTAGGGCTGTTTAAGATGCAATAGGAACAGTGTCAAGCTATGAGGAGGCTAGAGTTGCGGAGAAGCGTGTAGTAGACGTCGACGATGTGGATATAGCAATGAGATCAGGTCACCAAATCGTCCGAGAGATAAGAATTATGCCTGGCAAATGAATAGCGTCCAAATCTAATTCGGATCGAATTGGACGAAGCATTAGGGGAAGGAATCGGTAGACAGAGTCTTCGATTCCGCAAATAGAGATATGCGGGCCGAGGTGTGAGAAGTCACGAGGGAGACAAAGCATGGGGCTGGCATGTGGGAGGATGCAACACTGCAAAGCAGTTGAGACGTAGGTTCTCATTTAACGGTGTGGTACTAAGGATGAGTAGGACTGACCTTCAGTTAGTCAGAGCCAGTGCGCCCTCGGGTTTTACAGGCTGGGTGCGGCCAGGGTACTTAAATTCTGAGCGAGCTACAACTAGTAGAGACGGGGCGAGGCGTTGCAAAGATGGACGACGAGCTCGAGCCACGTGTCAGAGCGCATGCCGGCGAGCGAGGAAGTAGAAGAGTAGGATATGAGGAATAGAAAATGGACAGAGAGAGCTCGATGGAATACGAAGGATGCTTAGGTCGCCCGAGACGCTCGTTTGTGCCGCGATGAGTTCCAGGCGATTTCAAGGAGGAAATAAGCGGCATCCCGGAGTACCTAATGAAAGGTTGCGAGGTGGTCAAGGTCCACGGAGTGCACTCGCTGTAAGACAAGACAAGGCTCAAGGGCTGATGATCGACAGGATAATGGGGGGATCCTCTTCAGTCTCTTGTTTAGTTGAGAAAAGTAGTCAGTCCGCGTGCAGTTTCCATTTGAAGAACGGTGGCTTCATAGGAAGGAAAACGAAAATAAATCGCCATCACGTGGGGTGCTGGTTCAGGGTCTAATACTGTTGACAATAAGGTCACGATGGCTTTGAGGAATGTGTGGAGAAGTGGCTTGGCTCAGAGGTTTAAAGGAGGCCGGAGGTCCGTGAGCGTCGGAGACCTCACCGACAGGAACCTAAACCCGGAGGGAGAGGAAAAGTCATCGCAGCAGGATATGTTGTGAGGACCCTCTGCTTACGGAGTGGGATACTGGGCACAGTCAGGTAGAGGGGCTCGCCAAAGAGGCACGCAAGTCACAACTCCACAAGTTTTCGGAACGATCCGTCTCCCTCAGAACGGCACCCCTGCCGACTTCTTAGTACCCAAAGAGACGGGAAGTGGAGGAGACGCTTGTCCCCTAAGGAGGCACGCCTATACCAAAGGCTGGGGGATATTGGAATGGAAAAGGATGACAATTAGGAGAATGGGTGTATGGGTCGGGGAGTGGAAGATTGAAACAAGTTCGGATGACAAGTGTACTGGCGGCCAGCAGTTTAAAATCTCGGAAAGCGGTCCGCGGGCCGGAGTAAGCCAGAAGGGCTTTGCCCGGTCGACGGGTTACGTTGGAAGTCAGTAGGGGGTGGATGGGAAGTAGGCATGGAAGAGGGAGGCTGGGACTCTTCCATGTCGTCAAGCTGGCTATCCTCACACAGACAGCAAGCACCACCTCCTAACACAACGGGAAAGCCGGGTTGCTCCACGTTAACCCGTAAGGAAGACTGCTGCAGCGGGCGAGGTGTCAATCGATAGACCCGTCCCCCGTCCTTGCCTCATCGGGTGTGGCTAAACAGTGTCATCAGTAGACACCCCCTATACGGGAAGATAAGTAAGTCCGGAAGATCCCTGTGAGCACTCTCGAAAAAGTTTCAGAATGGCTTGAATAGTGCAGAAGCAGAAGCGCGGCTTAGGCGTGAAGTAAGTTATGTAGAATTAGTCAGAACGGCAGAAGGCGGACCACTGGGTTCGAGATCGAGATAGCGCAATCGGATACGGGATGTCTGTCCCGGGAAGGATCAGCCTCTTGATGGACGAGAACTCTCGCTACCTACGTTAACGAGGGAGTTTTGGTTGTGTTTCCC
The DNA here is from genome assembly GCA_015478945.1 of Trachelipus rathkii. Lineage (NCBI taxonomy): Eukaryota > Metazoa > Arthropoda > Malacostraca > Isopoda > Trachelipodidae > Trachelipus > Trachelipus rathkii. Next base: position 24,070 of record JABUQX010073140.1, read on the forward strand.
TGGCGAAACAGAAGCGAGTACGAGCGTTTCACGGGAGGACGTTATCACAGGGTAAGGACTCCGACGAGGCACATTTGGCACCGATTTGGCCACGTATTCGTCGACCTCAAAAGCGGAGAAACTTATCTGTCAAAATCAGAATATCCCTTTGGAGCTTGCAATGGACGCTTGCTTACAAGGAGTAGGAGCATGAGAGAGGAGGGGGTTCGTGGTTGTGTTCGGTCGAAAGAACAGACGGAGTGGTGTCGGCGGACCATTAATTGGGGAGATTGGGGAGGATCAATTGTCCATGAGCCCCACCAGGAAACCACCGAAACAGGGTGCTCCGTTTATCCTGGCTATGGGAAGGGCGACATCGTTTTTGAACGTGTAAAGCGTAACAAGTTCCGTCGACCACAACGCAACGGGGGCGACTGGGGAGCAAAACCGGTTAAGAAGCAATCGGGGCTAGATGTGGTACGTTGGGACGTTGCAGCTGGTCACTAAAAAAGGGAGTGAGAGATGAGCCTAGATTCTCATTCTCGCCACGGCGAGTTAGCTCTCATTCCCGCGGTCAGTTAATTTTATGAATGAGCGGACACTGCTGGCCGGATGTCATTCCATTCTGCCAAGTGGACGGAGAAAGGGGCGCATGTGTGGACGGTACAAGGAGGAAGGTCCGCGGTGTGGCGCCTTGCAGTTCTAGGCCACCTGGGGGGATTTCCTCTGTCAGCGAGAGTTCGGGGTTGAGAAGAACGTGCACCCAAAGTTCGGGACAGAACGGTCTGGGGAGACCGACAATTTTTCTTCTTGTATGTTGAAAATTTATCAATATTGGCAGCCAGATGAGGGTGAAAGCTTTATTCTTCTTGTGCGGAAGTGCATCTAAGTTTCGCGAAGACGCGTGGCAATGGTAAAGTGACAGTGTTTACTTTTTTTGGATGGTAAGGGAAAGGACACAGGGAAGTAAGTAAGCTAGACGAGGGTTTGACTCTTGGTGAGGGTGTCCTCGTCTTACTCGGTTAAGAACCGATATAAAATTCTGGTCGTGTGATAAGCTACGTGGTTGAGAAGCCTGTAGATGTAAGGTATGGTATAATTGCGAAGCGACAGTCGGGCACAGAACCTACCGGCCCGAATATATGAGGGTACCTAATCGGACGTTTGAACGAAACAGCTCATCAGGTTGGTTAGGAGTAAGATGGGGAAATACATTTCATCCAGATTTGGGAATATGGATGGGGGAGCAAAATTACCGTACCCTTTTGCGTTCGCTGCGTACGACAGAGGAACTATATTGGCATAACGAGTACTCTAAGGAGCGACACCCGTTTCATTCATCTTTGGGTGCGAGAGTCCGTCGGTCGATTTAGTTTGAAGTAAGCAGTCTTATTATTATACTAGAAGGAGAGCTAGGACTCTAACCACACTTAGAAAGATCAAGGTGGAATCCGCTCTATCGTAGACTTGACGTTTGAAATGTAAATTAAAAATTAATGAGCGGAGTATGAAATCAAGACCCAGGACCCCTGGAGGAGGGTCGGAGAAAGTGAAAGTCGTCGGTCGGGCGTTGATTTAGTGACTCGCTGTGTAAGGAAGGAATACCGAACCGCGTGACGACAGGGGCTCCTGGGAGATGGCAAGACGTCAACAGACGGAAAGCAGAGCAGACGGATATAGTTTCTGGAGCGGACGTGAACAGTCTCATACCTTTGG